>JAHWFP010231297.1:4562-23933 GCA_023313725.1 Lithobius niger
AACAAACAAACAAATAAGCAACCAAATTCAAATGTGTGGGTTGAGTACAGTAATGTTGTTCTCGCTGCTTCGGCCAATGAAACAAGTGATCATCCGAATTCTAAGGATTCCCCCACTTTTACGTTTTAAGCTTCTTTGCTTGAAGAGTAGAAAACAAACACATTAAATCCCTCACTTTTAATGGCGAGGATACCCGATTGATAATGTTTGGTGCTCTCCACAGAGATGTACGTACAGTAGTTGTTTTTTTTTTGGAGGAAGGGGGGCACAAACTTGGAAAACGATGTAACCTACTTGGTCTTTACACGTAATGAAAGAAAGTACAGTACTACTTTCGATTGTTTTCAATCACACGATGTGTTTTTTCTACAATTTGTTTCATTAAAGTACAAGACCAAAGCAATTACTCCTCTCTTCCCCCCCCCCCCCATAAGAAAATTACCTCTCCCTCTGATAAGTTGTGCGACCCAATACTGTATTATGAAGTACTGAAATACCAGGTATGATATGGCACATAACCTGAGTTTGGAATGGAAACGGTGAATCATTACGAGGTATTTAAGAACTGTTTACCCCAAACCTGGGGGGGGGCTGTAACTAAAGACTGGTGCATTTCCGGACCCATGTTTATAGGACTTTTTCTTCTTATCTTTGATCACACAGCGGACCCTCAAAATATTTGACACCAATTTCCGAACACCCTGTATACCAGCAAAACAATTGTAGATGCACAGATGCAATTCGCAAGTTGTTCTATTACGACCAGAAGAGCAGTTCTTTGAGCAATTGAAAACAGTGGTATTGACAACAGTCTGGTAGAGGTAGACTTATATAGTAACCAGACAGTACAAAAAATATTAAAGGAGACCATGTCAGAAAACCTGTCCAAGCTCATCTAACCGTTTTAAAGTTCTCTACATGTTGAATTTCATACATTTTCAAAAAAGTGTCCATCTATCAAAGTTTGCATTGAAGATAATGCTATTCGTTTAAATAAGGCATGTGTGTAACAACATGTGAAAAATATTCAACTTATTCACAAAGAAGTGTCCAATATTTTAAAGACAAATGATTAAAGCTTTTTAACAATTCGAAGCTGCTTATGTCACTAATCGAATCTCAGTTGCGCTTTTGCAATACATGTAGATGGTAGTAGATCTTTGGGATTTTACTAGAAGTGTGAGAGCTGAGAACTGGCAGTTGCAGCTTATTTCACTTAAATTGGCAAAGTATTTCTTTGCCCATGACAAACGAAACTACACAAGAATCCTTGCAATTTATTTAGCTGAGATGAATGGTTTAGGGGAAAATGCTCCAGAGATACTTGCTGAATTTGAAAAGGCAATTGGAAAGCGAACAAGACCACAGTGCCGTTTTGTAGTTTCGGTGGCGACCATGCATTGGAGCACATCAACTGAAGCATAAAGTGTCTGGAGGTATTTGTGGTATAATCTTACATTCCTGTGCATGTGGAAGATTCCTTCTCATAGCACCTGAAATGACAAGGTTGGCCAGTCAAGCACAGAACTTGGCTGATGTAAATACATCAAGAAATCTAAAGCATCACGAGTGGAACCTAGCAACTTTACAAACAATCAATGACAGTATACTGAAGCTTCATAACTATTTGAAGGGATTATTAAATCCATTTGAAGACAACACACGACGGCTGCTCAACCTTGTTACGAAGACAGTAATGACTGAGGGCATCAAAGTAAATGTACAAAACTTGTACGTACAGTTCCTCGAAGAAAGAGGACTTTGGCTTGTTGCAATCTTCAACGACTTTGATGCATTGTATTGGTCAAAAGCAACGTGAATTTCATGGTATGTTCCATACTTTTGATCAATGGCAATCATAAAGGAAGTGGAAAGTGTGGCACATGTTAGAACATGAGGTTATTTATGGACGAACTTCAATTCTACCATTGAAACATTATAAGGTTTTCTATCTAGGTCTTTACTGACAGATGCACCTATTTCTTTTGGATTTTCTTCCAGAATTCTCGACTCGAAAGTGCGCTTTTGTTTGAGCAATGCTGTGTTGAGCCATCTATGGCCAAAAGCGATCTTGGGATCAAAGAAATTCATAGGAGCCAATTAGTAGCTTTAGATCTATTCATGAATCTATTCATGGATGAGATCGTGCCACAACCAACATTCAAAGCTGTAATGTGTTACTTTCTTTCAATTCCACTGTTGAATCTTTTAATTTCACTTCAACTTTCTGGTCTAAATCTTTCCACATTTGAAGTTTTTTGAAGTAATGTTAGACACTTTGTCCCATATATTCACCAAACTCTGATGTACTCTTTTGTTCGAGAAACTCGATGTAGTTTTTGTCTTATACTTAATTTCTTCTAAGTACATCGACTTGATGCCCTCAGTCATTACTGTCTTCGTAACAAGGTTGAGTAGCCATCATGTGTTGTCTTCAAATGGATTTAATAATCCTTCAAATAGTTATGAAGCTTCAGTATACTGTCATTGATTGTTTGTAAAGTTGCTAGGTTCCACTCGTGATGCTTCAGATTTCTTGATGTATTTACATCAGCCAAGTTCTGTGCTTGACTGGCCAACCTTGTTATTTCAGGTGCTATGAGAAGGAATCTTCCACATGCACAGGAATGTAAGATTATACCACAAATACCTCCAGACACTTTATGCTTCAGTTGATGTGCTCCAATGCGTGGTCACCACCGAAACTACAAAACGGCACTATAGTGTTGTTCGCTTTCCAATTGCCTTTTCAAATTCAGCAAGTATCTCTGGAACATTTCCTCCTAAATCATTCATCGCAGCTAAATAAATTGCAAGGATTCTTGTGTAGTTTCGTTTGTCATGAGCAAAGAAATACTTTGCCAGTTTGTTAAGTGAAATAAGCCGCAAATACCAGTTCCCAGCTATCACACTTCTAGTAAAATCCCAAAGATCAACCACCATCTACATGTATTGCAAAAGCGCAACTGAGATTCGATTAGTGACATGAGCAGTTTTGAATTCTTAAAAAGAAACATCTACATCAAGAAATTTAAAGCATCACCAGTTGAACCTAGCGAAATGTATGAAATTCAACATGTCGAGAACTTTAAAATGGTTAGATAAGCTTGGATAACTATTCTGACGTGGTCTCCTTTAATATTTTGTGTACTGTCTGGTGACTATATAAGTCTACCTCTACCAAACTGTGGTCAATACCACTGTTTTCAATATTATATAGGATCCTATAGGATCCACTGTTTTATATAGGATCCTATTGCTCATAGAACTGCCATTACGATGTATAGCTCTCACAGTTGTAATAGAACAACTTGCAAGTCGCATCTATGCATCTACAATTGATTTGCTGGTATATACAGTATAAGCCAACATGGAGAGATATTCCTGTTTTGTCATTACCTATAACATGATACGTGATTCTTCCGTCTGTCTCCTTTCGGGGTTTCCACCATGAAGGATAGAGGGCCCATGCAGTCACGGATGGTTCCTGGGCCCCACCCTTTTCCAGTTTCCTTCTGAACCCAAACCGGGTCCCCGGCTTCCAAATGGCGAGGCTTTGCCTTAGCATTGTGTGTTGCCTGCTGTGCCCAGGCCGACTCCTGCAATTGCCTACGTGGGTCGGGCCTCAGTCTTTCTAATGTCGTTGGCATCCTGCGTCCCAAAAATAGTTCGGCTGGCGTCCGTCCTGAGGATCGGTGCAGCGCTGCCCGGTATGCCTTCAAAAAGGTTCGAACTGCTCTCCAATTCAGCTCGTACTCGGGATTTGAATGTCCGCACGAATCTCTCCGCCAATCCATTAGTCTGCGGATGGTATGGAGCAGATCTGATGTGCACAATGCCCTGCTCCCTACAGAAAACTTTGAACTCGTCTGCAGTGAACTGGGGTCCATTGTCTGTAACCAGCTGTCGTGGCACCCCATAGCGTGCTATCCACTCCTCAAGAATATCAATGGTTTTTGCCGTTGTAGTCGAGTTCATTGCCGTTACCTCTGGCCACTTCGAGAATGAATCCACTAACACCAACCACATTCTCCCTTCAAAAGGCCCTGCAAAATCCAGGTGGGCCCTATCCCAGGGGTGGTCGGCCACATTCCACGAATATAAGGGCACTGGCTGCTGTTTGTCCCTATGTTTTTGGCAGCCTTCACACTCCGCCACAAACTGTACTACTTGTGCGTCTATTCCGGGCCAACACACATAATGCCGGTCGAGGGCCTTCATGGTGCTTGCTCCTGGATGCCCTTAATGTAACCGCTCCAACACTTTCTGTTGAAGTTTCACCGGAATGGCCATCCGTCCCAACTACCATATCACTCCGTCTTGTACTGCCAACTCCTGGCGTTTCTCCCGAAATGCTGCTAGGTTGTAGGGTATCTGCGGATCTGCCTTTGGCCATCCCTATTCAATAAAAGTACCAATCCGGCTCAACACGCGATCGGTCCGGGTAACCCTCTGGAGTTCTTCGGCTGACAAGTAAATTTCTCCCAGCTTTTCTTGCTCAACTTTCCGAACAAACTCTAACTGTTCCACTTCTGTTGGCATGTCCCGCTGGGGTAAGCGAGAAAACATAACCGCCAACACATTTCTGCTGCCTTTCTTATATTCGATCACATAGTTGTATCCGTTTAACAGCAGTGCCCAACGGACTAATCAGCTGCTGGCTACCTTTGCTAAATCCCGCTGATCCCCAAAAATCCTTTCCAACGGCTTGTGATCTGTCCGTAGGGTGAATGATCGGCCTTGGATGAACTGGTTGAACTTGATTGCCCCAAAAACAACAGCCAAAGCCTCTCGGTCAATTGGTGCGTAGTTTTTCTCCGCAGCCGTCAAGGTTCTGGATGCATACGCCACTGGTCTTTCTTGGTTATCCTCGTCTGGCTGCAAAAGCACCGCTTCCAAACCTCCGGCTGAAGCATCACATTCGATGGCCACAGGTCTATCTAACCTGCAAGGAAGAAGGGTGTCCTCTTTACCGAACTGGTCCTTGGCAGCTTGAAACACGTGCCAAAAGCGCAACTGAGATTCGATTAGTGACATGAGCAGTTTTGAATTCTTAAAAAGAAACATCTACATCAAGAAATCTAAAGCATCACGAGTTGAACCTAGCGAAATGTATGAAATTCAACATGTCGAGAACAACAACACTTTGAACTCGTCTGCAGTGAACTGGGGTCCATTGTCTGTAACCAGCTGTTGTGTGTAACCAGCTCCTGCCACTGACGACACCAGGTCTTCGAAAGTGGGCAGAGGATGGTGATCATCCACCGCCTCGCGGTTAATTGTTACTTTAAAGTCTCCACAGAGTCGCAGTTGGTGTTACCCATGGAACTGGTGTGACGCTTGGATCTTCTCTAAAACCCCTGCTTCCGCCAGGTATTTCAGCTCTTTTTCCACTGGTCTACGCATTGGGAAAGGACCTCGCCTTGCACTGAATTTCCGGGGTACTGCTCCTGGATTTAAGTGTACCTTAGCCTTGACTCCCCGAATGGTTCCCAGATTGTTAGTGAACAGTTCATGGAACCCCAAAACCACTTCTTTTTCCCGCTGGTCTGTGCATGAAGTGGTCCGCACAATCCATGCAGTTTGGCACAAATCTCTCGTAGTAGGTTATGGCTCCAAGGAAGGCCCGCAGCTGGGTTTTGTTCTCTGGGGTTGGAAGGTCTCAAATGGCCTGCAGTTTCTCCTCCAATGGATGTATTCCTTAACCGTGTCAAAACTTCTCTCAGATTTGCAATGTGTTGCTTGTCATCTGGACCCGACACAATGATGTCATCCAAAAGCTTTTCAGTGTAAGGAACTCCCTTCAGGGTGTCATCGATGAATCTCTGAAAGATTGCTGGGCCACATGAGAGCCCAAAAGGCAGTCGTTTGTAGAGGTATGTGCCTACGTGGGTAGCTATAGCTAATAGCGATTTGGACTCATCATCCACCTCCATTTGCAAATAGGCATCTTTCAAATCAATCACTGAAAATTGCTGTCCTCCTGCCACTGACGACAAAAGGTCTTCCAAAGTGGGCAGAGGATGGTGATCATCCACCGCCTCGCGGTTAATTGTTACTTTAAAGTCTCCACAGAGTCGCACTTTTCCGTCTGGATAGAGGCGGTTTACAGTTGGTGTTACCCATGGAACTGGTGTGACGCTTGGGTCGATCTTCTCTAAAACCCCTGCTTCCGCCAGGTATTTCAGCTCTTTTTCCACTGGTCCACGCATTGGGAAAGGACCTCGCCTTGCACTGAATTTCCGGGGCACTGCTCCTGGATATAAGTGCACCTTAGCCTTGACTCCCCGAATGGTTCCCAGATTGTTAGTGAACAGTTCATGGAACTCTACCATGAGTTCTCTGCGGGTCCTCTCCGGGTCTGGTGACGAAGGAACTGGGCACGTTGCTCGCACTGTAACTTCACATGGAAGTGATAGTTCAAATGCCAACAACCATGGCAAACCAAATAACGGAACGTCGTTAGTCTCCACTATTACAGCTCTCAACCACTTCACCCTTTTTCCCAGCCTCACCTTGAATCTGGCCTCTCCCAGGGTTTCAAGTGGTTGGTGGTTGTAGCCAGTCAGCCGCGCTGTGGGCTTCAACTTTGGTTTGCCTATTCGTTCCCACAGATTCCGCGGAATAGTTGAGAGATGAGCTCCAGAATCGTGCTCCATTTTCACTCGCATTCCATTCACTACAGGCTCAATGGTGGCTCGAGGAATTTTATTTCTACCCGTCCCTCTGATGTGGTATACACTGAAGTCTGAACCAGATTGGCTGTCGCTGCTATATTCCTCCTTCTCGTCAGACACCTTCTTCACCTGCTTACAATTCCTTTTGTCTGAATGTTCCTTCCTCGGCCTTCTGGTCTCAACCCCTCATTTCGCCTCTTTTTCGGGGCAGCACCTTGAAAAATGCCCCAATTTTCGGCATACATAGCACGAAGCTCGTTCAGCTGCACAACTGCCCTTCGAGTCCCCATGTCGCCACTTGCAGTTGGTGCAAGGGGGTTGCCGTTCATCATCTGCCCCCTTTTTGTTTCTCCGACGCTGGTCCCTACCTTGGATGCAAAGTACGGCCCCTGTGGTCTCTTGCTGGGTTTCTGCCTCAGCTCTCTCCATGGCCACTGCCAAATCCACCACCTCTCGAAAAGTCACAGGGCGGCCTGCTGTTTTTCCATCGGGCCAGCGCTGCCTAATCTCCCTTGCCGCCCTCTGATGACGTATGCCACCCGCAAAACGATCCCTCAGTCTCTCACCCAGAGTTCCTATGTAGTCACAATGCCTGTTTAACTCTTTAATACGGGTGGCAAATTCACGGAAAGATTCGTTTTCCTCTCTTACTGCTTGTTCAAACTTCATTCCCGCTGCAAAAAGTGTAACTTCCGGTTTAAACAACGTTCTAAGTTATTCCTTGACTTCAGTGTAGGTGCGGTCTTCAACATTTTCCGGGAAAAAATGATTCCTCGTAGCTGACAATGCAGACGCACCAACAAATGCCAACAATAGATCCTGCCTTGCTGTCTGTTCCCTTTCCGAATCTCCTCCAAGTCCATTTACTTGGCACACACGCTCAAACTGAAAAATGTACTCTTCCCATTTTTGTTTATCCTTGTCAAAAGGGTCCATCCGAAAACGTTCCATCCTTCGTATAATCGTTTGCTCTTCATCAGCCATCTTTCAACTTGCTTTGCTTTACCACGGTAATGACGATTTGTTTACCCGGATTTTTCCCTCAATTTCGGCCACCACAAATCGATTTTTCAATTGTCTGCGTGTCCACTAACTGTTCTTACGTGATTGTTCCCTTTCCTTCGTGACAATGATGGTTACCTCGTCGCCAATGAAAGGAAGTCCTCATTAATATGGCTGGAAAACGCACGTTTATTTGTCGGACATGTTTACAGCAACAACAACAAGAACGCATGCCTTCTCGTGGCGTCTGCCAGTACTGACCTTTACAAGTAACTAGACTGGCCGAACTAGCAGCTCAGTCCCTACAGGAAGCTAAATGAAACTATGTTTATTGATTATGCTAATGAATTAGAGATTATAAGAATTCTTGGGGAAATCCAAGCTACAAAAGTCTTGGGATCAGATGGTTTTCTGTTTGAAAACTTTAAACAGACTTCAGGAAACAGTACACAATTTATATGCATCTTAATTAGATCAATAATCGACACTGAAATTTGGCCTGACAAATTAAAGCAACAAATTTTGCGACCCATTTATAAAAAAAGGTAACAAGGACGAATGTGAAAATTTGCCATCCATTAATAAAGTAATGAAAATGTTTTTTGCTATAAGGCTTCAAGGTATTTTTGACAAAATTTAATATTATAACAGATAAACAATACGGGTTTCAAAAAAATAAATGAACTGCAGAAGCTTTAAAATATCTAAATGATGAAGTGTCTGAGGCTTTAAATAATAACAAATATGTTGGGGAAATATTCATTGATCTGCAGAAAGCGTTTGATTCTATAGATAGACACATACTACTCACTAAACTAGAATATTATGGGATCAGAGGGAAAATGTATGGCATTCTGAAAAGTTATCTAACAGATAGGACAAGTGTAACCAAGATTGGCGACAAACATAGCGACTGCAAGGGAATAAACTACGGTGTCTCACAGGGTTCTGTTTTGGGACCATTACTATTTTTATTTTATATAAATGATATTGACAAAGAAGGGAACCAGTTAATTTTGTTTGCAGATGATATCTGTCTATTTGCTAGCCATTTTAATTATGAAAAAATGATCCAAAAATTGCAGAGAAATTTTGATGCTATACAGGAGTGGTGTTGGGAAAATGAAGTGTACATAAATAAGGATGTTTTTTTGGAAATTACAACAACTAAAATGAAAATTACCAAAAATTTTAACGTTCTGCTGTACTGCAACCAAAAAGATAAGGATCTTAAAATTAGCCTACCTCTTCAAAAAGTACACTCGGCCAAATATCTGGGGTTTTGACTTGATAAAAATTGGAAACACGAAGTCCACATAAATGAGTTAATTAAGAAAATAAGACAATTAATGCCTAAATTATATTACCTGAGAAAAATTCTAAGTTTTCAAAATAAGAAATTGATCTACACTGCCTTAGTTGAATCGAATTTAAGATATGGCATTGAAGTATACAGCACTGCAAATGCAACAATCCTCCAAAGGCTGGCTACAGATAGCTCAAAATAAAACAATTCGCACACTGTTTCAGGATAAAATTTAAAAAAATAAAAATTAAAAATATTAACCAAAATTTAAATCTTTTAGATATCACATCGTTACAGGCCTATACTGTGATAATAAAAAATTATTATGAAAACGAAAGGGTTATTAGAAATAAAATAATAAACAGTAAATTGCGGGACATCTCCATTAAAAGAAAACTTCCATTATGGAGAAATAAGTATGGGCAAAATCTAGAGAGGTATTATGTTCCATTAACTTTAAATCAGCTTCCGAAAGACTTCAGAAATATTACATCCTTTATTCAACTAAAATTTAAAGTCAAAACCTTCCTCCTAAATCAGCAATATAACAACTAAGTACATGGCTACACATTTTGATTGATTGTATTGTCGGGAAGAGTGTTCTTTTATTTTTTCCTTACTTTATTTTTGTTTGTATTTGTATTATACTTTTATATTTTTTTTGTCATTATCCATATGTCAATTATTGTTGTTGCTGGTACAAACAAGTACTCCGGTACTTCGTATCATCTATAAACAAAAAAAAACAAAAAAAAGATTGGGACAGAGAAAAATTTTTAATTATTTAAGTAAATTTTTTTTGAATTAGGGAAAATCTCAGCTTCCACCCAACTAAACCACATGCATTACAAGAGTATTTTGAGTCATACTTCGGCAAGGAACTATTGCTGCTGTTACCATTCATGTGTTTACAATCTCTATCATTCGAAACTGAAACTTCATCAGGACCAGACTGATGTTTTTCTCTCATATCAAGACACACGCTAGTGTGTCACCCGCTAAAAAAAAACGATAACATCCAGATAAAATATATACACGAGCATGGCGACTACTAGACACGTTGTGTCTTTTACAGCTAAGGTAGTTTGGCTGTTTTCAGGCATGTGAGGATAAATAACAATGCGACAGAAAAGGCTAAAACTTGTTTAATCGGGAGACTTCGGTAGCCTGACAACGTAAAAGTCACAGACAATGACCAAAAATATCTGATATCTACCCCAAAACAAAACTTGTTAAGGATTCCCGCCAAGCTTTTTGGCCTTGTGAAGTCGTGATATCAAATGCCAAGCTCTTTCGCCAACTATTCCCACCGACTAATACTTCAAACGTTAAATGAAATAATTGAAAATTGTGTAATAAGCAATTTTCATATATTTCATTTAATCTACGAACTATTACTTGGCATTTGATATCAGGACTTCACATGGCCGAAAAGCTTGGCGGGAATCCTTAACAAGTTTTGTTTTGGGGTTACTACTTACTACTTACTAGTAACGCTTTTTTTGTATCACGAAAATAAATTCTTCCATGCGGTGAATAAAGGTGAATAAAGAACCCATCACCACAGTTGCGAGGAAATCGACCGAATATCACTCCGCATCAACATTACAAAGGAATCCTAATATTGACAGGATTTGAAAGCTTTAAAGTCTGTAGGACCCTCTTCCAGAGTCTAGCAGAGGAAAAGACGTGGACACCACACATCCTGGTTAATGCTAAGCCAGACACAGCGACTGCAACACCTGAAGAAATCGTGTAGTGGCAGAGAAAAAATGCAGAATGCAAACTTAAGCTGATGAGAACTGCAGCCCCTCCAATCATCATACATTTTCACGCCCAACAAAGTGCAAAGGAAATTTGGGACCAACTGAATGCAGACTACATCAGAGTAGACCCGTTCCATTGGGGGAAAATCTCAGCTTCCACCCAACTAAACCACAGCTGGCCGTGATTTCATGCTTCAGCTCCTCCAAACCGAGCCCATAGGTAGTTTGACCTACCCTAACGTAGAAGAGCCAACATTTGTACCACAGCAGCAGTTATACCCCAAGCACAAGCTTACCTGCAACAAAACCCTCAATTACTCAACAAATACCATAGGACTGGATACAACAGGAACTTTTAACTAACCTACCTGCAATTAATTATAATCATGATGCGACCGATTTTCTACAACAGACCTGATATTATTACAATAACACCTATCTATAACCGCAGGAAACTTACCACGTGCAACAACGTCCTCCCCAACAGGGTGAATATAGGCAAACAAATCCACTAGAACTTCGTTGTAGACCACAGAGATGACGACCTACCTCCTGCTTATTTTTTCGATAGTCCCCGACACGATTTCCGCAACTGCGATGCTGTTGACTCTTCACAGCGCCCTCTAGGGCCTCGTTGCTTAGGGTGCTTCGGCTGGGGCACGTTTCCTGTGCGTGTGGCATGTGCACACCCCTAGCACGTGACGAAAATTTGCTGAACTTGACCCTACCTAGACTACGAAACTTGAAAGGGCCCCAATCGCAATGGATTCCTCCCCAGGAGCAAAGACGCAATCTAGACTGTGCCAACCCTGATAATGTTGGCCAACAAGTCAACATGCCCAACAATGAACAATACTCAGAAAAGGTTGCTATCCTCTGTCAGGAGCACCGCACCTTTTTACCTATTTACATGACTCGGTGCTACGGTAACCCTAACGAAAAATTGTTGTTATAAATTGGTAGATAGGGTCAAATGTCCTCTAGTAAAGATCCAGTTGGCTTCTGACGGCGTTCACGCCTGTGGAATTTTAATTGGCAATCTGAAAGTAACTGGCTATAATCGTGCTGGTAATTTGTTGAAACATTCATTAATCCTATACCATGTCGTAAATTGGCAACTGCATCAAAAAAACCTACATTCAGCTTCCAGAATGATCAATAGTGGGCTAAACTCAAACTTGAGAGATAAGGGAGTTATGTAAGACAGGCCAGACGTCCACACAACTTGGTCATGTTTGGACACCGAGATAAACACTCGTTTAATGTCGCCCTCAAAGTTGATACAGCATTATGATGTTTATGGCGAAACCATATTTCGTGAGTTAAGGGAGGCACAACTCCAAGGCAAAACCAATGTTGTGTAATATGTATGGTTTACCACAAATGCAATTGGTCGAGCATCCCTTACCTCGTGAACAAACTGTACCAAAACAAGTTGCAGAAAATAACTAGGAAACAGGCTTTGGGCCTATTGTAGGCGGAGCGCTGAGACATTTATTTAAAAATTGTCTCTCATTATATGGCTTCGCAATATTTGCTAATGCTCCTTAAAAGGCTGTGGGCAATATCCACTTGGCTACATTTAAGCTGAAGCTCTTTGCTGGTGTTTTTTACATTTTAGCTTTTTTTTTAATTTTAAGTACGCTACATTTCATATTAATTGTAAGGTGATTTCGTTTCCTCCTACTTTTAATTTGTGTTTCGTTACTTGCAGCCGACGCCATCGCCGCCGTAGTAAATACCACGTTAGCCGCCGTGGTTAAACTGGCAAAGATTGGATTTTATTGTAGGGGTCCTGGTTCGTAGCCACATACCCCACCTAAGTTTACAACAACAACAATCAAACACACAGTAAGACAAAGACCGTGCCACCGTCAATAATGTTTACATTGTTAATATTTATTGCAGAGTATCTTTCCTAGATTTAAAATATTAACAATAAACTGCAAGCTAAACAATCATCAGTAACGATAGTACTTCATATAATCAAATGATTCAAAATATCCGTGGCTCTCCTATGACAATGTTGAAGCGCACACCTCTGGCACGTACTGCAACGGCGAACGCAATTTTTTTTAATTTGAATTTCACAAGTAGGTCAGACGGTGTTAGCTTCGGTATGAAGACAGTATTTAAATAATTGTAAAGCCTAATTTTAAGCCTAATTATTACCTCCCGTTTTGTTTGGTATGGACAACACAACAGTAGAGAAATTAGGCCTATTACGTTCGAGGTTAAGCCTATTCATTCTTACAACACGGGATGGAGAGTGCAATTTCCATAGCAATCCAGGAATCTTGAAATTACTATGCGAAGCCAAATTATTGTTTTGTGTTGCAGTATAAATACGTAGTCTGCTGTATTGAGTGGGCATATGAGTGGTTTCCTCCTGCAGCAGCGATTTGATGTTTCACATTTGAGATTCCCGTTGATAGTGTCAACGCCACTTTGGTTGCCATGTTGGCTGAATTCCTCCAAGCATTCTTTTTCACATGAAGCGAATGAGAGTCGTTAATGAATCCTTCTGGTTTTTTTTTTGCCATTTGGTTGTCTTCCTCTAGTGGTCAAAGTGCTATAATGAAATATTATTATTTCGTTGAGTTATGTCAAAATAGATTGTTAGCTGTAAGGCAGCTACAATGATTTAGTTTGGCGTTATTTTTAAAGTTCACTTGATGACCAGCACCACATCAGTGTATGCTTCGTCGGCATTCCTTAACTATTCAGGATTCCAAATTTACAATGGTGAGTGTTATAAATAAATTCGAAAAATTATAATTTCTTCTGTAATAATTGTTCGATTTACGTCAAATTTTGGCTTAGCAATACTTTTGGGAGCATAAAGCGTTGTGCCAAATTTCATTTCAATCCGACTTTTTGTTTGGGCTCCACCCAGACTAAAAAAGTACAACCAACAGACCAATATTTTGCAATTTGGTGTCCGTTATAGGCTACGCTTCGCTTGCTTCGCTCGCTCGCTCCGTCAATGATGTGCTAGGAATAATCACTTAACTAGACGTACCAACAACTGTACAATTAGATCCAACTGCTTTAACGTTCCAACCTAGTGCTATTATAACGGATCAAGTAGAGCAGTTAATAGATATTAACATTGCACAAGAACTAGATGATACTAGTGATACACCACTAATTAGTGAAGTAATTACCTCATGCACAAACGAGCCATTAGAGCTCATAACCCCCGAAAACCAAAGTGAGGGGGAATTATTTCCTGAAGACGTTTGGATAGATGTAGAAAATGCCATTCCCCCCCACGCCCCCCAAGATTAGTGTCTCACTATCTACAGCGTTATTTGGCCAGACCGTTACGCCGACGAACGTACAACCCCCCCTCGGTGCCCTAATAAACCAAAATTACCCTTTACAGAGGTGTAAGAACGATGTTGTAATGCCGAGGTCCTCCCACTTCCACCTACCAAGGATACAAGGATACAATCCCAATGTCGCCTTATGGGACAAGGGTATGTTAGCAGAGTTACAAGTTCTCAGTGACATGAAGGTTTGGGATTTGGTTGACAGGCCCCCTACCGGTAACCCCATTATGAACAGCAAGTGGGTGTATGCCCGAAAATGTAATAAGGACGGCTCTCTACATAAAATGTAAAGCTCGCTTAGTCACTTGTGGCTGCTCTGCCAGGCCACAAATTGACTTCGCCGAGATCCCCTGTCTTGCGTATGGCCTCCCTTCATTTAATGATCTCCTTGGTTGCTTCTCGTCGTTATTCATTCAGGTCTGCAGATATCCGTACGGCCTATTTATATGGCGATATCCAACACCTTATATATTTACGGCGCCCCTCCAGGGTTCCCCAAACTGTTTGGGGCAAGGTGTGCCGCTTAAACAAATCTCTCTATGGGCTACGTCAGCCGGGGCGCCAGTGGTACTTGAAGATGAAGAGAATCATGCTTAAATGTGGTCTATCTCAAAGTCAGTAAGACCGCTGCGTTTTTTATCAAGTCGTGGGGGGACGACGTATTGTTGACGGGATCTATGTTAGCGACATGCTGTACGCCGGCCCTGACCCCTTGATAGATAAAATTTGCTCAAGATCGGCAAACACCTTACCATCGCCGAGACGATGAATACACTGTATCTGGGCCTCCTTCTAGAAAAATGCGATCAGGGCATCTACTTGTCCGAGCCTTCCTATATTGGGAAAATAGTGGAATCCTTTGGTACGGTCGATTGTACCCCGGTCATAATCCCCGCTTTGACGTTCCAGAATATTGATGATTGTAAGGACTCCTCTTACTGCCAAACCCCCGGCAATATCAATCCCTCATTAGCTCGCTCCTTTTCTTAGTATCTAACACACATCCATACATTAGCCATTTAGTTATCATATTATCCAACTAATTCCAATTCCACTCAGCTTCACTGGTCCGCAGCTAAATGGATTGTCTGCTATTTGAAGTCTACAGCTCATTACCGTTAATTTTCTCCCTAGGGTACCAACAACCCAGTTTCGGCTTTTTCTGACGCCACGTGGAGTAGCACTAGTGATGCCCGTGGATTCAATGGCTATTTCATCAAATTTGCTAGGTGCGTCGTTATCTGGCGCACGTGCATGCAAAAGATGGTGGCCTTAAGTAGTGCAGAGGCGGAGCTGATGGCCATGGCAGAGTGCTGCAAACACCTTGAATGGGTCCAGGGGATGCTAACTAAATTGGGCCCTTCCTTTTTGATACCCAATCCTTTGCCTTTCTTTTCAGGCAGCCGCTCTGCCATTGACCTGGTCAACCCCTTCAGTGCCACCACCCGTTCCAAGCACTACGCTCGTTGTGTGTGGCACCTGCATAGCCTTATCGAGTCGAAAACCGTTACCCTGCGTTTCTGCCTGGTCAGGACCTCCTTGCCGATCTCCTGACACGACCCGTTCCTTTCGACCGCTTAATCCGCTTCTGACCTGATTTTAACCTCGCTTCCACCACCTGACCTTACGTTGTAGCTTTGTAGCCGTAGTGTTACCTTTTGTATCTTATACTGTATGTATGTTGAGCTAAGTTATTTTATTGCTCTAATAGCGCCTCCTGTTATGTGTTACCGTTGTCTCTCGCACAAATTGCCGAGGGTGGGGGGGGGGGGGAAGGACTCTCAAGCAACCACGCCCATGCCACCACTAATCCGGCTATCTACATTAACGTGGGCGTGATCGCCTGCCACAAACCGTTACTCCCTCTCCAGCCACAGTAGTATTGTGCCCTCATTAAACACCACAATACGAACATACTTGTAATACGTACATTTGTATGTTACAGCAAACTTAGTTTTTGTGCAGTTAAGTTAATATTAATCTACTATATTAATACCGTAAGCGCTCAAGGATCAGCAACAGGAATTAAATTGTATCGTTACAATTAAAAGAAACCATTTTTTCATTCTTCGTGCACGTGTGATGTCATTGCTACGGTGCATAACAATTCTTGGTGCACGTGTTATCTATTTCAAACTTCCGTCTAAAACGGTTCATACTTGATGGGTAAAATTAAAGACCTTGTGTTCCAGCTAAACCTGTATAGTTTTACACCAACAAAGCTACATTCTTAATTTCGAAATAGCTTTTAATAGCTTACCTCGAAACTGGGAGCTATTAACGATAAAACAGCTTATTTTTTCCGTAGATGCAGGCTTTCAGAGCTGAGCTAAATTGTTTCAAGGTAAGCAGCAACAATCATTGCGTGCGCGACCGTTGATACTTGGTAAGCGAGTAACAATTACAATTGAAACAGTTATAAAGACAGTGTGCCTCATTTTGTTGTAGAATGTGGCATTGCCAAAGTTTTGACTTTCGTTGATAAGCGGATACTTGCTTACTGAATGCTGGCTTTCTCAGCGATTGGGTTTTTTTTAAACCTCAATTAAACTTCGTTGTGACTTTTCCGGGGCTACACCAAAGTATCCGTGGGAATGTCCTGACTTTCCCGACCAGGAGGGATGAGAAGGGGGAGAAAAGGAGAAAGAAGGGTAGGAGGGAGAGAAATCACATGTTGGGGGGAGGGGATGATTCTCTGTGGGGGGAGGGTGGGATACATTGAAACCGGGAGAAGCGACGTTCGGCAAATTCAATCATCGTGCAGCATGCACGGGTCCAGCTAGTAATAACTAATTCTTACTTGTCATGTACTTTAAACTACCACTCCTGAAGGTTACAGTAAACACCAAAATCCGTCTGCCGAGGAATTATAACCAGAAGCGGATTAGTAACTTTAACAAACGAAGTACTTTAACAATAAAGTATTAGTATAATCTCTCTTGTTGTAAACCCTTGTAAGATAGTTACAGAACCCAGAGCATCAAACAATGTATACATTCTTAAAGTTTAACCTAAATCTCCCTCAATACTTTAGCGACAGAGACATTGTCGTCCTACTATTGTCATCTGGAATTATTAGTTTCCCTTTTGTTTACTTTTACTTCTGACTCAGCCATCGTTTGAGTAATTCTGTTTCTGCTTTCCTGCTAATGATTTAGCTGAATTAGAAAGAAAACAAAATGGAGGTCAACCGCCATTTTTAGCACTCCGACCTAGGAAGGAATAAGTTCAGTCTGACTAAACGCCCTCACTCATAGATGAGATGGACTGATGGACTGATGCGATCTATCTTTACCGAAATGAGTGATTAGCCATCAAACGGAATAAAATATATTTCCGTGTCTACTGGAATAATGAGCAGAAGAGTAAAGATTTATACTAGGATTTGCTCCTCCCTCTTCAGCTTCCTTGCTCAGTAGAGCTCAATCAATTCCAAGGTGACAACAAGAAGTGACTACAGCCTCTTCTGCCGGCTTATAGTAAGGGGGCAACATCTGTAAACAGCGATGTTTATGCACAAAGCAAGAATAAATACAGTGAGGAGCAAAACTAATGGACTTCCAACTTTATGGCTCATGTATTAGATCCACGGCCCTCTAACGTGTTTTGGACATGTCTGTGCTGTGTCCTGGGGTCAATAGATAAATTGGCAACGTACTGTCCACCAAGAGGGCGTGAGGACCCAATCACGCTCTGCCCGCCATTTCACTTTATGACCTGTAGGGCATCACTGGAATACTGCACACTGAGGCGCGATACATGTTTGTGCCTGGCACGTCTTCCCCGCCTTAACAACATGTTGGGTACTAAACATACCTGACATTTTTAAAAAGGAAGATGTGTTAGTAAGTTGCTTATTAAGCAGTGTACTAAGCAACTTTGTAACACACCTTCCTTTCAAAAAATGCATAGATTCGACTATACCACACCGGTCTATATTCCGACAATTTTTGCATATTTGCGGAAAACAATCGTGTGATGTCACACTAAATGTGTAGAAGCTCCGCTGACGTCACGTATTTCTGTGATCTGTGGATCCAACATGGCCGCCGTTTTCGATATGATGAATCGACGCAACTCTGGACTAAAAACTAATGAATACTAATTATAAAACGTAAGTCGGATCGCTCCGAACGTAAAAATAGTATTCGAGTGTATTAAGCTATCGAATTCCAATCAACAATATGACTGAGAATGAGCACCGGACGGCGGGTAGATCAAAATGGTAACCATGGTAACGTGAAAGTACGCTTTCTATGCACGACCGCGGTGGCTGATAATAGCGTGAACCATCTCAATAACCTGTTCTTCTTTAATCTGAACGTCTGCGCCAGTTATCGTTCGATGGGTATTTATTATTTACAAGAACAAGTTAGTTCGAGCTGTAGGCCTACGGGTTTATCGGCAGTTGTATTATACACCAAAAACAGCTTCTAATTTTTAAGTTTAAAAAGAAACAATCAGAATTTTGAGTAATGCCCGGTGTTTTAGGCGTAAAATGCTTGGTGATTCCAGTGTATAGTTTGATCAGCGTGTAGCTGCATTGCGTTATCTTCTTTATTATTTGGTTTCCTAATAAAGATATTATTTCGTAATCGTATAATTGCTAACCTGTTTGCGTTGTTTACATAAGTGCAAGTGCTGCAAAGCCAAACGATTATTATTGTTTAATGCACGGTGGTGACGTCACACCAACACATCCCAATGCTAAAATGTAGCCGTTATATACGGTTAATCTGAAAACCTACACACGTGACCGTGGGTTAATTTTGATAACCCACACTTTTTCCATAACCCACACTATTTCTGATAATCTAACACTTTTCCGCGCTCCACACAACCACTGCTCTACCATCTGACATACTTTGCAAAACTACCGTACACAACACAAATTCAACCAACATAAATAAGCACATTTGCAACCTGCGACATTTATCGTACTAACACGAAAAAAAAAAAAAAAAACCCGCGTAGGCTACTATGCTAGGACCCCACCCATGGAGGAATTGCCCAATCCGCCAACCTTTCGCTCCGACAGTACTAAAACTAGGCCACCGGCACTTGTATTCACACCTAAATACACTTCAAAACATACGATACTCAAGCGAACAGCATATTTGTAATCTGGCGACATTTTCCGCACTAACACGAAAAAAATCTCGCGTACGATGCTAGCCCCCTCTCCACCCACATCCATGAATGAATGGTCCAAGCCGGACCCGTCAACTTTTCGTTCCGACGGTACGAAAACTAGCCTGCTGACACCTTCTAAACACACCTAAAAA
>JAHWFP010231302.1:1797-33450 GCA_023313725.1 Lithobius niger
ACAAATTAGAATATGGCAACGATCACAATATTGGGATTAATGGGGTTCTCCCAATTCTTGTTTGGATTCATGTTTTTATTTGTGAACGAGGCACAAACGTGTTATAAATGCTGAAAATTAAAATTGTTTGTTGCTGATGTACCCCGAGTGGTTTTATCCAGCCCAGTCAGTAGGTTACTTTGCGTTTGACCCCCTTCAATTAAAACGCAAATATAGTTTCTACTACTAATTGATGCTGACAACCTTCCCCTGCCGTTAAAACCAACTTAATCCTGGTTTCAAATTAAGTTTTAAGTAGCCAGTGACTTCTTAAACCCAACCCAACTAGTCAGTTTCTACCATTAGATAACACTCCTGACAACCTTCACCTTGCTGGTAAAAATTAACTTATATATTTTCAAACCCAAGTTTTAAGCAGCCATTACTTGTTAAACTCAAGTAGCCAATTTCTACCATTAGATAATGTTCCAAATCGTACTGAAAACACGTAATAGACGAGACGAACGAAAACAAAATTTTTTTCCTCCAAATTACGTGCCTTGCTCATGCTGCCAGGCTCGATGCGGTAAACGTGTAACATCAGAACCCGCAACGGAAAATTTGTCCACCAAAACTTTTGTTGTGGTGCAAGTCGGATTTCCCGGCTGCCACTTTAGCGTGTCTGTGACTAGCATAGTTACGTCTTTTGAATAATTTTTTTTGAGAAGTTGATACACATTTTCCCCGGGTTTTATAATACAGAATGGTGTAGATTTGGCATGGTGCCCCTATAATCGAGATAATTACCACTAAGTACATGCCCGAGCTACCTACCAATAGAGCAGTGACATTTGCCGCCATATTGGCACCAGTATAGGTTTTGGAGGGCATAACTACAAGGTGCACTACATAAAAATGGAGGGAAAAACAACGGAAGAGCTGATTTCTTAGGCTTAAAATAACGTTGTTTTCTCCAACAACAAAAAACGCACGTTTTAGGTCTAAGAAATCACTCTTAACAGCATCGGCTTCAGTATGATGCCCTTCTGTTTCTCTCTGTAGTGTCCCTTGCAGCTAACCCATTAAGGCTCCAGCATAGAGTTATACACAATAATACTATGTCGTGTCACTGCTCTATAGAGGATTTATGATATACAGAAACTATTTTTGTATTTCACAGGCAAATTGACCAGCTGGTCCCTCCACAAGAGGAGTTTCTTCAGTATCTGGTTATTACGTTGCGCAATATGTCTTTGGATAGAAACCAGAAGTATCTGAATACAGACCGGGTGATGACGATGCTCAGGTACTTGGGACCGGCTATACTTCGTATAAAGGGACGAAAACTTCGGAAAAACACAATGGTAAGCGTGTAATTAGAATTCCCTGCCTGTTTCACCATTTAGTTAAGTAATTATTTACTATAAAAAAGTCTTGTTGTACAGTTAAATCAACACTGATTTTGCACAGTAACCGTGCATTGGTCGGTGCAGAAAGAGATCAAACTAAACCAAAAGGGATTACCTATGCCCTTCTGCAAGTTAGTGGAATCTTCCATTTCGTCACACAACGTTTGGGCCGGTCAACTTCCCTCAAGGGAAGGAGAGGTAGTTAGTTTGCTCGTTTCTGACCACAGATTAGTTTCAACCCAAGTTTCAACCGTGTGGTAGAAATGGCCTACTCGTTTCTACCACATGGTTGTCGTTGTCAAAGGGTGGTAGTTTAGTGATAGTAACCCTTAAATCTAACTTGCCAAGTGTTACTTCTGTTGGGTCACGCTGATATTTTGTAATATCGAGAATTTAATATGGCACACAGAAATATTATAATACATCGATAATTGGTGGTGCTGCTGCTGCCTTACAACCGGGAGTAGTATCACGCATAATAACACATGTAGTGCCACACATTTTTGCATTTTTTGACAGGCAAATCGGTCGAAAGGTTCTCCGTAAGGTATACTTGTTT
Source organism: Lithobius niger (assembly GCA_023313725.1). Taxonomy (NCBI): domain Eukaryota; kingdom Metazoa; phylum Arthropoda; class Chilopoda; order Lithobiomorpha; family Lithobiidae; genus Lithobius; species Lithobius niger. Next base: position 3,745 of record JAHWFP010231302.1, read on the forward strand.
TCAGCTGCTACTGATATGTTTACCATCTTGTTTTCGGCTACAACTGATAAGTTTACCATCTTGTTTGTAGCTGCAACTGATATATTTACCAACTTGTTTTCAGCTGCAACTGATATGTTTACCATCTTGTTTTCAGCTGCAACTGATATGTTTAACATCTTGTTTTCAGCTGCAACTGATATGTTTACCATCTTGTTTTCAGCTGCAACTGATATGTTTACTATCTTGTTTTCAGCTGCAACTGATATGTTTACCATCTTGTTTTCAGCTGCAACTGACATGTTTACCATCTTGTTTTCAGCTGCAACTGACATGTTTACCATCTTGTTTTCAGCTGCAACTGATATATTTACCATCTTGTTTTCAGTTGCAACTGATATGTTTACCATCTTGTTTTCAGCTGCAACTGATATGTTTACCATCTTGTTTGTAGCTGCAACTGATATGTTTACCATCTTGTTTTCAGCTGCAACTGATATGTTTACCATATTGTTTTCAGCTGCAACTGATATGTTTACCATCTTGTTTTCAGTTGCAACTGATATGTTTATCTTGTTTTCGGCTACAACTGATAAGTTTACCATCTTGTTTGTAGCTGCAACTGATATGTTTACCAACTTGTTTTCAGCTGCAACTGATAAGTTTACCATCTTCTTTGTAGCTGCAACTGATATGTTTACCATCTTGTTTTCAGCTGCAACTGACACGTTTACCATCTTGTTTTCAGTTAAGTGACACTGACCTTGCTGTTTTGCAATTCCTCGTCTGCAGCTCCCGGCAGATCTTTGGAGACCTTCAGCATCTTTTCCCTTCAAAAAGCAAGACAAACCAACGCAACACATACTCACCGGTAAGTACAAGTGGGGTGTATAAACGCACGTCTTGACTTTGAATAAAGCAGTTTAGCACGTGACGTAGAAGAACTCCGAAGAAGCCGTACGTGGTCAAGTTTAAAAGTTGTCAACTGGGTGCACTAGGCAGGTGCGGACTGATCCTTGAGATCAAAGACGCTAGGAACTTTTAAAGAATGTAGAATTCTGGAGCAACTTTAATCTAGGATTATTAGTTGTTGGGGAGGATGTGTCATTCGCTGCGATGAATGTATCACTGGTGTGAGAAGCGATTTAGCGTGCTAGCAGCGCCCTCCTAAAAACGTTGGCGTTAGTCGGCGGAAAAAAATGGCGGCAACGAAGCGATACTCGTCTGGCTCACCTTGCTGGCATTTTCTAACGGCCACCTACTAGTTCCAATGTTATCGGCTACGATCAGTTTGCCACGGATTAGTAGAAAAGAAAACATGAGAAACGAATGGCACCGCACACTGAATTTAAACCCTTAACGAATATTTTGTCTTGAAAGAGGTTCGACTAGCTTGTATAGAACTGCCGAGAGTAAGCCAAGAGGGGCAGCTGCGCTGGCTTCCCTCCAAGACCGAGTCCAAACGGCCGCAGCTCGGAGGCCCTCTAGTGAGGTTTTTCTGTTTCAACACCAACCGTCAAGCTTCCGATCGTTGACGCATTCTCCGTTGTTTTGAATCTCGCACTGCAATCGCACCGAAAGCCTTCTCACGCGAGTTGTAGAACCGATGAAGCATGCCATCTGTTAGAAAGTCGCATCCTCCCCAACACCTAATAATCCTAGATTTAATCAACCCTTCAACGTAATTGTTGTTTAAACAACATCTCGTAAAATGTTAGCGCAGATTTAGCTAACATCTCGTGAAATGTTCGCATCACTTGAAATCAAGCTGCTGTTACTCATAAAAATATCTAGACAAACTGTTTCGTTCTTGTTTGGGCTCGTCAGTCTACTGACGGGTTCAAACAAGGCAAAACAGTTTGTCTAGAGATTTTTATGGGTGAGAGCAGCATGATTGTAAGTGATCAAATGCTATTAATAGGCCTAAATGTGGTTGTCTAAGATTCAGTAGAATGGAGCCTCTAACAAGAAGTAGTTTCTGCTTTTTAGCTTGTTGAAACCTGTCCGGTTTTGAGCTTGTTGCTGTAAGAGAGTTCCAGTAGTGGCGATTAGAAAAGTGTTCGCACGTTTCTGTGAGTTTGATGCTGCCTGTGGCTGTTTTATTGCAGGCCGGCTTTGGCCTTTGGTCTCAAAGGTCGTGGATTCATTTCCCCATTCAAGCGCGGTCATAATTTTAAGTCCAAAAGGCAACTGAAATAGGCTTGCATCTGTATTCATTTTTCATTAATTCATCTTGTTTGGTTTTTCGTCCTAAAACTATTCGAGACCGGTTTTGTGTCTGAACTTACTGCACAATATTATTCATGGTTACACGTGCATCATTAATTGTGATTTTCGTAATTGCAGCTTTAGAGTATAGATACGAAATTCTAGAGTGAATAAGTCCTCCTGAAAGAGAATAAATCAAGCCATAAAAATAATCCATATATTAAATCTATCAAGTCATCAGCGTTGAGCCTGCTGAACATCCCATTCTGAATCAGGGATTGATCTAATTGCTACCAACGTTTACCAAACTGTAGCAGCTCTAAACGTACCATTTACTGCGTCTGTCGTTCGGTAGCATATCTAAACATACTAGTAGAATCATAGGTTGATCTCTCACCAGTGTTCCCCAGCATCTAAATATACCATTTACTGAATCCTAGGTAAATTCACTTGTCACCAGCGCTCCCCGCAAAGTAGCATCTCTAATCGTAGGAGGAGATTCTAAAGCCCCGCCCGGGAATTCCCGACCTACGAATACCTTGTGAGTAAAATTAAACATTACAAACAGACTGTATGAAGCATCTACAGTAAACAAAACCAGGCTATCAAAGCTTAATGTTAACAACAATATAACGTAATAATAATGGATTCAATTACCAACGTTAGAACCTAAGATTTGTGGGCCCATTTTATCGGTCGCACTTTCAACTAGGGCAATACTACCATAATCAACTGTTTATATTTTATTTTGGTAATTGAATCCGTTGATATCTTATTATATTGTTGTTAAACATAGCTTTGTCTATTGTTGATGCTTCAGTCTTTTTTATTCACTTAATTGATCAGTGACTTGTGAAGTTGGTTGTCATGTGTATGTGATTTTATGTTAACACCCTTAATCTTCAATCTTCATTGTGTGCTTCCAAATATTTGTGGAGTTATGTTTCGTCATCTACATCAACCGTAAGTTCTACACTGCGAGAGTGATGTAGAATAAACTTAGTTGTGTTTTGGTCTAAGCCTGATCTAAGCCTTCTTACACTAGTTCAGTTACATAAATACGGCCTCTACAGTATCGTATAATGACCTCCATCAAGGTTATATGCATTGTTACTTTGCAGCAGGACAGGGTTTCTCGACCAAGGACCCTTGTCTTCAATCCTTCAGTCTTTCACAGCTCAATTTATTATTTGGCTAAATACTCCTACGAATCTGTAATTAGACTTTTAAGTATGTCGCAGGTGTAAGACCTCTTAGGACCGGTTATGCCCTCCAGAGGGAAGAGTATGCAACTGACGTCTGTCCACAACCAACTTTTTACAATCATGTCTTGGGGCTAAGGAAGGAACCGAAATCGTAAGTCAAATATTTAATCCAAAGATTGCTCCAAAGAAAATCCTTAACCCCATAATAGTTTCAGATTTTGAAGGGAGCCCTTAAGGAAGTGAAGTGACCCAAAAGAGAATCCCCTTGGTGAAGTAAGATGAAGGTCTTGTGTACCGCGTCAATGAATTTAGCTAAAATTCCTAACACGAACTTACTGTCAGAAAGGATAAAAATCCCGAATCCTGAACGGAAAAACAGTGCTTATGTAAGACTGTGCGTCCACCCGTTGCCATTTACCTGTTATTGCAACTGAACATTAAAGGAGCCCAGAGGGAACCCATGTATTTTAAATACGGGGGAAAAAAACTTACTGTCAAACAAGGCTGCTTATCTTCCCATTATGCTGGAATTGTGAAGTACCATTTACTACGCAACTTAATTTTCGGTTTTTCTAAGAAGGTAGATGTATCAAGGATGGGAACTCTTTGTTCAGTCCCTCCAAAGAGACTCCTATCTTGAAAGAGGTGATAGATCGTAATGAAGTTAGAGAATTTTGTTTTCTAAAAGGCCAGCACCCAAACCAGGTCAGGGGTTGCTGCTTGTTGACGAAATAAAGAGTCCCTCGGAAAGAGTGCTATATGGGTCTAAATTTTAAGAGAGACTGTTCTGACTTGTTTTTTTTCTGAAAATATGTTTTGTTCCCTCTTATTCATGTGTATGCCTCCCACTAAGAGTGTGAGGCCCTGTAATTCTGAACCAGCTTGTGTTTGGGGTCTGGGAGCCGGCCTACGGAGGGAGGGAGTCCGTCAGATTTTACGTCACTCTTCCAACTAGAGTAGTCCTCTCGTATTCAACTGTTTAGTTTAACTTGGCGATTAACTATATGGTTATGCTTTTATATTGTTGCAAACGTTGAGATTTGCTGGCATGGCTGTCTTTATTGCTGATGCTTCATGCACTATTTTATGTTCAATCATCTTACCAAAGGCTTGTGGTGAAGTTGGTAGCAATGCGTGTTTACATTACTGCCGTCATTCGTCAGCAAAATCCGCTTCCTCTTGGCTTCGTAGTGTGTTTTTGAGTATCTATGTAGCAATACGTCGTTATCTACATCATCCATAAGTTATACATTGCGAGTAGATGTAGAATAAATCTTTTCTTGCACTGGTTCGGTTATATATACACGGCCTCTACAGTGCCGTGTGAACTACTTTAAAGTTATACGTATTGTTACTTGGTTATGGGCCTAACACACTTCCATTGCACTTAAAAACCCTGTAAGGGGTCAATATAGCACTGTCAAGGCCGTGTTCATGTAACTGAACTCATGCAAGGACAGGACGTTGGGCTTAGACCCAAACGTAAATAAGTTTACTCAACATCTACATTCAATAATATTCATTGTTGTTGTTTTTTTCTCATAGAACACTAGAACACACGGACACCTTCCAAACTTGGAACACTACAACACGCGGACACCTTCCAAACTTAGAACACTAGAACACGCGGACACCTTCCAAACTTGGAACACTACAACACGCGGACACCTTCCAACAATTAAGACCTGCCGTAATTACAAGAAGTATTTTTTCGCCATTCGTGTAGTTATTGTCTGGAACGAGTTGCCTTCCCATGTGGTCTTTTCACAGAATTTAGTACCGTTCAACAAAGCATTATCAAAATGCTACCTGTCAAGGAATCCTCGCCAATTCTGACGTTTTATACCTGTGGGCTTCTATTTTATTTCCTACTGTTCGATTTACTTTCACTCAGTCCTCTCATCTTGGAACCTTGTGTTGGGTAGGGTTTTTCCTCTATCACGAGGCGCCTTCGAAAACCACAAGCCAAACTCTACCAAACGCATCCATCTGGAGACAGTCTGGAACCGTTAACACACAGAATGCACATGAACAAACGTCGCTCTGGATGAGTTTGGTTGAGTTTGGCTTGTGGTTTTCGAAGGCCATGATGGGCAGGTGTTAATGGTTCCTCTTTACCCATCCTGTTCCTGTTGCCTCTTCTCTTCGGCATCAAATCTTTATTTATTTATGTATACTCACAATTTAGTTGCTTGCAGATGATGTAGATAACGAAACATCGCTCCATAAATACTTGAAAACAGGTAGTGGCTGCCGCTGAAGAATGATGTTAACTTAAAAATGCATTGCAGCCAACTTCACCCCAAGCCATTGGTAAGATGAGTGAACAAAAAAAAGAGTGCATGAAGCATCAACAATAAACAAAGTCTTGCTGACGAAATTTAATGTTAACAACAATAAAAGGATAACAATAGATTTATTTACCAAAATAAAATATAAATAGTTGAATGGGAGTACTGCCTGAGTGCAGTAAGGGTACCAAAGAAAATCTGGTCGACGAGATTAATTAGTTTGCCTACGCCTTCGATTAGTAGCCAATCTTTAAATGGCCTTTCAACGTACATCGCTACATTCTCTTTAGTACCATTTCTCTAGTAACAAGTAACATTCGCAGGCTTATTTTCGGTCCAAAATTGCTAATCAAAATACTAATTTATCTGTTTGAGCAGTGGTTAGCAAATAAAAATGTACCTCCAAGGGAAAATCAGGTATATCGGATAGGTCCTGAAAACCAAAAAATTTTATGTTTTCCCCTTACATATATGAAATTATGAAAAATAACTAAATAGAACCAACCGCTTATAAATGGCCTATACTATCATAGGACGTGGGAGTATATCCACGTCTTAACTTCCCACAAGATCGAGTGGGATAGAAGCTACGGTTCTTGCTTCCAGGCTCCAGGCCCACTCATTCAGCATGACCAGGGTTTTATTTCACCAAGGCACGCTAGTAGACATTGACTACCATTCCGTGCTAAAACTGGCCTGGAGGCGAGACTCGCAATTCTTTTCCAGTCGGCCTTGATTTGAAAAACAAAATTTGCTCCCCTCCTCCGAGCTCATATCAGCGCTGTTGCTTGCCAGTTCCATTTTGCTTGATACTGTATCTATCAGGTGAAAACCTAGACCATACGTTTGATGTATATTCGTGGCGAATGCAATTGGCCATTCATTTATCAGACAAATAGTGGTCGCATGGGGTAACATTGCTGAACTAGTGGTAGAATACGAGCCAGAATTAGTTAGGGAACTCCTACAGGAATTTGCAAGCATTCACTAGTAGATTATGCAATATATCCATTAAAGCTGTGATACCCTGAGAAATATAACACAAGATGTGATTGAGTTGCCAGCTTACATTGCGGGGGCTGGAACACAGTCACATGCCGAAGCCCGGAACACACTCCGACAGTGTCTCGGGCAGCTAGTGTTTGAGGTCATGATTAAAACCTTTCTGAGCTGCCACTAGTGAGTTCCTAGAGCTTGCTACAGCAAGTATGTATTTGGAACTCGCTGTAAAAGATGGTTTGGGCACTTGGCAGTTTCTACGTCATAAAATTCTACTTTGCTATTGTTGTTGGATGAGAACAATAGCCCCAATACTCCCACTCGCAGCGAATTAGTCTAACCTATCAGATATCGGCACTAGCTCACAACCTAGTTGTCTGACGGAGTGAGTGTGACTGACCATCTGTGGTCATCTGTACGTGAGCGCGAGTGACTATCTTGGGTCTGTGCTGGACGTTAGGCGTTCAGTTATCCCAGGGATTACAGCTTCTGCCTTCTATACCTTACTGCGCTGGTACGAACCGCTGTTGATACTTCGGATGCCGAGCACCGACCCGCTGTCCACCTTACTTCAACCTTTTCAGCCATGAAGTTAAGAATAATAGGTGTGATTCACCATCCTCGAGGTCAGGAGACCTGCTGTCCAGATCTGGCTGGGCTTGGAGCATGCTTACCTGCAGAGAATTCGAACATGCATAAATATGGATGCAAACCTGTTTCCACTGCCTTCTGGACTTAATGCCAGACTGACCGAGCGGAAATTGCACCCTCGAACTTTGAGACCAAAGGCAATGCTCTACCGCTAAACCTTACTGTTCCGGCTTCCTGCTCAGGCAGCCTAACATTTAAGTCAAAAAGGCAACGAAAATAGGTTTACATCTGTATTTATTTGCCACTAATCAAGCCGATTCGATTTACCGTCCTGTTTGTTGTAGACTAGCACCTCTGCACCCAGCCATGGAGCCAGTGATTCAAAGCATTGATTTGTAGCCAGCCGTTCACCCATTGCCACTGGCTGTCGATAGATGGCGTTAGTTGCTACAATGTAATAAGGACACAGGAAAATTACTATGTAAGAGGCAATGTGACAACTAAAAATTTAGATAATGTTTTTGTTATGCTCTCAGAACATACCCACCACTTCATGGCAGCCATATTGTCTATACCTCAAAGATGGATGTAGGTCCGACCAGATAGGTTAATAACCATTCTTCAACATAGGGCCCTTTCTCTACACCGCTCTTGTAGATACTACAAGCGATTTTTAAATGAATGAAATTGCCAGTGCTGTGTATTTATTTCAGCAGTAACAAGGCTAATAACAATCTTTTTTTATTTTTCTATAAGCTAAATTTACGCGGTCCGACCTGGTACCAAATTTTTGGCAGGGGACGAAGACAGAAACGTGAAAAAATTGGAGATAAATTATTCACCGAATCACTTATTGCTGAATTGGAGAATCACCAAAGTCATAATAATCACCAGACGTCCAGAAGAAGATCCGATTCAGATCTAAATTGATACGTTCTATATTAAAAGGCAACTTGCTATGAAAACACGCTGTCACTAATTACGTCAATCAGGCTTTTTTGAACAGTTGGTTGTAACATTTTCTCATATTTAATAAATGCGTATTATGACCGACAAGTGCACTTTTCCTGAAATGGTTTGTTTATTGTCCCTAACAAGGTTTGGAAAGAGACTGGAATTTTGGATCATTCTGTCCTTACGGGAAAAATAATTTCTATAGTAGGCTAGGGTTGTGTTTAACCACACTGATATGCCGGTTGACCACCTTTTTGTCTTGTATTCGAGGGGACCGACTAACCTGGAAATAGAGTACGTGATTGGCAAATCCTGAATCACTACATTAGATGTCCAGATTTTCATTACATTTGCATATTTGCAAGATTTGTACAGATTTGCAAGATTTCGCTTGGATTCAGATTTGTGTGGATTTGCAGATTTTACTGGCTTTGCAAGACTTTGCAGATTTCGTGTTGATTTGTGCCGATTTCCTACGATTTTCAGGATTTACAGAGATTTGTATATTTGCAGTTTTTACTTGGATTTGCACATTTCAAACAGATAGCAAGCAGATTTGCAGATTTCGTCTTGATTTGCTACAATTTGCAGGATATATAGAGATTTGCAGATTTGTTGTGATCTGCAGATTCACATAGCTTTGCAAATCCAAAATCAAAGATTTCAGCCCTTATTGAACACCTCGGTTGTGTTTGACTGCTTCTCTCGCCAAGTTCGAGTGGTGCTCACTTGGAGCGTTGCTGGTTGTGAAAAAAGTTGGGGAGGCAGTAAGGAACCAGGTGCCCTCTGGAAGTGCATCCTGTCAGGTTTCCCCCTCTTGAGAACACTTGATGAATTGACAGTGTGGTTAAACATCGTGGCTTTATGAGGGGATAATTCGGGGAAATATTAAGGGAAAGAAAGATAGCCTTGACCCAGCGACAAACCACATTGTAGAAATAAATTGGTTTTAAGAGGAAACAGAAACCGGATGAATCAGTGAAATGTTTTGTGACCTGCTAACTATATACTGGAATATTAAGTGAGGGTACACTAAAAAATTACTAGAAAAGCTAACCTAACCTGGGTAAGGGCACTAGAAGAGCTAGCACTTTCAATGGAGGCTTCTCAAAGGACCGTTACAAAAATGCATGCTGAGAAATGACACATATTTAAAATTTAAAGAAAGGTATAAGAGCGACGGACCTGAGTCAAGCGCAGAAAGGGTTTTCAGTGTAGGTTTAGGAAAAACTTGTTTTAAAATAAATACGGATGCAAACCTATTTCCGTTGCCTTTTGGACTTACATGTCAGACTGCCCGAGTTGGAATTAAACCCTCAACCTTTGAAGCCAGAGGCGAAAGTCCTACTGCTAAGCTCTACTGACACGGTCTCGGGCAGTCGGTCATTTAAGTCCATACGGCAACGTAAATAAGTTTACGTCCGTATTTGTTTAACACTATTGAGCCTATTTAGCTTTCCGTCTTGTTTAAAAACTTGTTTGCCCTGTAGGGTCCAGGTCACCCGAGTACAGTATGTAAAAATAAGGCTCAAGTGTTTTCTAAAAGAAAAAACTAACTTTGTAAAGACGAGACAGTGTTCTAGTCATTCTCAGATTCTGAATAACTCATTTGTTTATAGAATAGTAACCTTGTATACCATCTGCCAGAGGCGTAGCAGTCCAAACCAAAGTAAACAATGTAATGTAAAATATAGTACAAAACTCAAATTATTTTGTGGTTACGGAGAGGTTGTAAAATATAGTAGCCTCCTGGCAGGCATTGAACCACAAAGCATGTACATAAAATCAATTTAATTTTCGGAAAAACGCTTCACATATTTTCCTTGGTCACCTACGGTACTATAAACAACAACGAGTAAAATGTGCTCCCGAAATCAAACCTGCAACTCTCCCAACAATGCAAACAATGTAAATTTGAGCGTCGAGGTAGATTATGGTATAGAAAGGACGATTATACCAGATCCAATGCTTATTAAACATCTAAATGGAATACCATTTCAGAACGCCAATACAATTTTACAAATTCCAAGGGTAGAATTAAGCCATGTCGTGTTCTTATATATAGCATAAAAAAATCGGTAAACTAGAAAATTCTGGTGGGGAAGCTGTTGTTGAAAATGACATATTTCCAGATTTGTTTAAGCCTAGATTAGGTAAGCTTCAAAAACTTCCAAGCTAACCTTATACTAAAACCAGATGCACAAGCTTGGTACTATAAGCCACCAGTACCACTAGCCTTAAGGGAAAAAGTGGTGTTAGAATTCGACAGACTAGTCTGCAGGAATTAGTTCAACCATTGAGGCAAGCCAATGGGCTATGTATTAGTGTATAAGCCGAATGACTAAGCCCACATTGTAGGAGACTTCTCTGGCATTGTCAATCCAGAGGTACTTACTGAATTTATCTCGTTCCAAGGGCGGAACAGGTGTTTTCTGAACTTGTCAGGTATGATAAATTGTCAAACGTACACTTAACTGAGGCTTTTCTTCTAATTGAACTTCAAGATGCAATAAATGGCCTGTACGTTTGGGACAGGCTACTGCTAGGATTCAGACTGTGGAAGTCCCTCCATCTTTCACAAAGGATGGAAATCACAATTTAAAGATGCGTTTTCACCTTCTCAACTCCTAGATGCAACACCGTAGAATCTTTGAGCAATATAAAGAAAATAGCGGTAAATAAAAAATGAAACAATACTATAAACGAGATCACATGACCCACGTCAGCCTATTGGATGGCGAAGAATCTGGATGCTGTGTTTACAATATGGGCAACGCTATCGAAATGGTGAACAGGCGCCTTTAAAGACTGTAAAGGACGTGTTGGTTGCACACAGGGGGTGGAACATCACGCAGACTTGAATATTGTCTTCAACAATGCAAAAAATTGGGCTTAAAGGTGCCTAATCACTGAATGACAGGTTTCAGCCTCTGTGGTGTCTATTATTATTTAGCTCTATATAATACTTGATCTCAACAAGTGAAGGAATGTGCAAAGAAATTTCTTTTTACAACAAATAAGCCACGTGCCTCCTTAATTAGTGAATGTAAAGTTGGTGCATCCACGTGCACCAGGGAGCACGTGCACAAGGTTAACAATATCCCTGCCACTAGATGGTGCCCATCTAGCGGTTCAAAATCTGCATTTCAAAACGGTTGATATATAGAAAAAAGCACCCGTAATGTCATTAGGCTTAAATTTACCACTTCCTACCTGGTGCACAGGAGCGCACCAACTTTACACTCAATAATTAAGGAGACACGTGGCTTGTTTGAAAAAAGAAATTTAGTTGTGTGTTTCTTAAGACAGAATTAGATAGCGGCAAATGGCTATAGGGGGGCTGCCATTTGGCTTTGGAAGAAAAGCGATCAACTTCTCGGGTTTCAAGTATACTAACTAGGGTTTAATGAAACTTCCTGAAACGTTATAGGCTATAGAAGACTGCCCGCGGTAGATTAGTGTACAAACTTAAGAGCATTTCTTGGTTTTATTAATCAGTACGCAAAGTTTGTGCGCACTGAGTATCTATTGTTTTTCCACTGAACAACTTCCTTAAAACGGATACGCCATTGTTGTAGGACAATGGTTGCGAGATAGTTTTTCTGACTAGCGGTGCGTTAGCAGACTACGACGATTCTATACCTCTGAAGTTGTGTTGTGAAGGATCACCTTATGGGGTGGGTGCCGAGCTAATACATGTGTTTCCCAATGGTGAGGAATGTCGCATAGCTTTCGCATCCCGCATGCTAACTTCAGCGGCGAGGGGATACACACCCGAATAGAGCCAGTTATTAAGCGTCGTCTTTGGGGACAAGGGATAAACAAGATTTGATTAGCTAACGAGGTTCGACGTACATGAGATAAACTAGATTAGGAATAATTATTGTGGCACCAAGTTCTCTTCATCAGACTGCTTCCAAAAAAAATCCTATCTGCAGCTTTATTCGTATAGCAGGACTTGTCTCCACAAAACGCTCTTAGTATTAAAATGCTCTCATTACTCTGCTGCTGCTTTTTGAAGAATTTAAACCGAGTTGAAGGAACTTGCGTTTTTGTCAGCAAATAGTATTGATTCAGTTACGAGATGAAAGTGAAAAGTCCCAACAACAATAACCACAATCACCCCTGGGTCTTAAAAACACGTACAATTTAAGCCATCAAAATTTAAAATCGGTTCATTGGCTCTATCTTTAGGGCAGAGCAAAAATTCCCCAACAAGAACAAAAAGAATAGCATAGTCACGTTAAAAAATACCCTGATTGGACCAGTGTCTCCCCTTTTTACCGCCAAGCCAAAGCTGCAATTCAAATTCAGACTGGCCCGTAGCCTACCCGTAACGGGTAGGCTACGAGCCAGTCCGAATTCAAATTGCAGCGTGAGCAACAATGTAAATAGGACAAATTAGCACAACGCCTGACGAAGACAGTCAAAACATATTCCAACACCTTTTGAGGACTGCCGAAAATTCACGAATACGAAGCATTTGTATCTTTTTGTGAGAATGAGCGTTTTTAAAATGAACCAGTTCCAAATGTTGCTGGGAACTCTCATAGTAGCAGACGACCGTTTCGTGTATTTAGTAAGAAAACTTATGTTGCAAGTTCCGTAGATTTGCCCTTACTAGTTAATACCAATAACAGTGCGGGCACGTTACTTAGCTTTTGTTAATACTAAAATCACTGGTTGTGTCTGCCTTAAACAGAGCATGAAGTTTTAAAGTTGTTTATACCAAATAACATCAGCGAATAAATTGTTTCGGAGAGTTTTGGTCCGAAAAACTGTTTTACATTGACATGTTACAGGCAGAAATTTCAGCTCACTGATCATGTCTGGAGTGCACCACCAGTTCTAAAGGCAAAATTTGGAATTTGAAGTTTAAAGTTTGCTGGTCGCTGATTCGTTTTTAGGGAAGAAGACTTCCAGTCAGACGAGGAATCGGTCCCATTACGCAAACGGAACGACATGTTAAAAATAAAATAACGTTTTACCAAAATGTTTTTGTTCACTCCGCTTGGTCATGCAGGGAGTGGTGGCAATTTTCGATGGGTTTTTAACTGAATTTTCATCCCGAATCTTCCACTTTCTTCAGGCATTGAAGAGATTGTTACCAACTCGGTGCAGTTGCTGCTTCCGCTTTCCTGACGGAGGCTCCCTTTCTTTCCCTCTTCCAAAGTTGGAATTTGTGTTGTTTTCCAGCCTTTGGAGGGTTGGTCAGTAATTAAGGCAAGGAGTCAAAATTTTTACATCTTGGTGTGCCGGCTCCCGAATGTTTATTAAGGGCAATTTTTTTTTCAAAATCCACATTAAAATTAGGTAAAATGCATAACTTTGGACCCAACATAGTCAGCAATGGTTTTAAGATAATTTAGTGCAGTTCACTCACTGGTGGGCAACTTTAGTGTGTTTTTTTGTTTTTTTTAAATTTTGAATGTAAGAGTGTCACATTTTCAAGGTTGGTCGAAAAAATGATCAATCTGGGTATCGGACTGTGTAGTTAGGGGGGGGGGGGGCGGGGGAGAGCCAGACCCTATTTTACGCTTTTGAATTCGACGTATAAGGTGGCTGCACACCAAAGTTGACAAAACGTCACACGACAGGACATTTTGTCCAAACTGTCTCGGCATGCTGCAAACGTCTCCAAAACGATAGGAATGAGCCGAGTGCCACACACCGGATGCGTCTCATGACAAAAAAAACGAAGCTCCTAATTTTGTGTGACAGGGTCTCTCCACCAGATGCCATGTCTCGCGACGTTTCGCCTTGTAACAACACTTTGTCGACTTTGGCGTGCGGTCACGTCGAATTAATGTGGTTTTGCCAAATAGAGCAAATCGAGTCAGCCACATCTCATTTATTCGCATTTTACAACCGAGTTTTACTTTTCATAACTGCCCTCCATCATGCCCTCTTGTTCACATCTAATGTTATCCCTTTTAGGTTGGCTATCAGAGACCCAAGGGCCCTTGCCTTTCCTGTTGCTCCTGCAACAAAGTTTATATTTATTAATTTATTTATTTTATCTCAAAAATCAGACACAATTGTTTTCTTGTTTAATTACTTACTTGTTTAATTGGTTTCGTTCTTTTTTTTTTGCTTTCGAACGTTTTCATTTTGCTTTCGTTCAGGTTTGCATTGCAGAGTGTAACAAGGAGCGAAAGCAAAATAAAACAACGTAAAAAGCTGTAACAAACTAACTGGTGGGCACAAGTGTGTGGCTCTTAACACATTCAAAACACCAAATAAAAAATTTCGCAGAGCCATCCTTCCCAAAATCTCACCAGTTAATAATATTAACTGGACTTCAAGTTCACAAACACAAATGTTTACCGAGGCATTTTACAGAAAATTTGGGCAACTTTCAAACTGTCCTCTTGCTCCCTTTCCCGTGGAGTTGTAAAGGATACAGTTAGCTTTCTTGGTTTCCTACTAGTAAGTCCTAGGCCGAGATGCCGTCTGTGCAGACATGTTGAAATTTAAGATTTGCAAGTTTGCTTGCATTTGATAGGTCGGCCAGGGCTCCCAATGCAGGTGGGCCCCTGGCACCTGCCAGTCAAATTATATGATGCACACGCCACTGCTTCTTACTGACCTTGCTCGTAATGATAGTCACAAATTACCAAAGACAATGACTCCCACAAACAGTCTAGCTGTTCACGCTAGTAATAAGGCAACGATTCAGATGTAATTCTCTCCTCGTAGCTCCCTACATGAAACATGATGCACATGTCACGACGGTGTTGATTTATGACAGAAAACAACAATTAAGTACAAAATGTCACAGATCTCTGAATGCCAGCATTTGATGATGCTTTTTTTAAGTTCGACAAACCCAAAATGGGTACCACGTTGGACTTAAAATTCTCGCTTTGAGGGTGCTATATTTTCTACAATTGTTTGATCACAGCTGGAAGCTGTTGTGTGTGAAAAAATAGAACAATTTTTGAAATAGCTAGTAATATGATCAGTGTCATAGCCACGTTTAAAATTATTGTTATGCTTCATTTTCATCTATTAATAGCTATCGGTGAGAAGTTATTACTTTCTACGTCACAGGCACGCTGTGCAAAAACGCTTTTAAGAATTCAAAACTTTGTTTCGTTTGTTGGCCTTCGGATGTTTCCTAGCTCAACACAAGCTTTCTAGATCCCTACAGACCGCATACTTGAGTAGCTTCTTGACGACACTGGCATCACTGCTGGCAGACTGAATGGGAGTAAGAGGTGACATGGAAATGGAACGTAATCTTCATTTTTGTGTATTGAGATTGCCAATTTTTTTTTGTCAGAAAACTTGCAAGCATAGCCATATGTGCTTTCTACTTTTCAAAAACTTTTCCAGCAAAGGAGGCGCCATTCCAAGTAGTTTCGAACGTAAAAGTTTTGCTGAATCCACGCTTCACTACTGGTAAGTGTTAAGAGACCAAGGGCCTGGATTCACGGTTGTTGTTGCCATTCGGTTACTTTAGTCTTACGGCAGCCAACAACAGTCAACCAAATGAACGACTAGTTCGAACTGGGTCAAAACAGTTTGAATAAAATGTCCAGTACTACCCGAAATGTCAGCTAAATAATAAAGCCACGATACAGGAATCAAGGTGGGAAATTTAGCCAATAGCTGCTCCCAAATAAGAAGTTACTGAAGTACCGGTAAGATGAAGTAATTTCACAACTTTCATTTTTATCATGGATTTTAATTATTCAAGTCACGCTCTCTCTTCTGGATAAACAGAAAAAACAAACAATCAATATTAACATAAAACAGTAAGAATAACCAGATTTGGCATTATTACGGATCCACAATCATGGTAGTAGTATCTTGTAAACGAGTGTCTAAAAATTGTGGCGATACACGCAGTAGAAATATAAGACAGTTTTAGCAAACCTTTACACAAATATAAGCTTTACATATTTACAGTATATCATTTGTTAACGCCTAATAAGGTTTTATTATTGAGCTTGTGGGCGTAAGCCGGATAATAGGGCGGAATCGGGTGGCGACTTACTTGTACTGCTAAAATCTAGTGTAATTATGCAATGTTTTGCCAGTGGCTATTGCTAAAGATCACTTAGAACTTCACACTCTTAAGGGACGCAATAGTGATTGGTCGATTAAAGATAAACCCTTCCAAAATAAACTTCCAGAAACGAACGAAACAAATGCAATAACAAACACGGTTACCACTAATGCTGTACCAAATCGGACTTACCGAATCAATGGCAGTCAAGAAGTCTGATTTAAGCACTGGTAACAGCTGAAATTCAAAACCAATTTCTGATTTTCAGCGTTGAAACTACAAATGGACGAAGCGTTCGCCACTGATTAATTAGGTTCTTTTTGGCTTCTTCCAAACAATTAGTCGTAGTTTGAACCAGAAACAATAATTTTTGTCGATACTAAAATTTTTACAAAAAAAAATCAGAGGATATTGGAAAGGTAAATATCCTTTACTTTGAAATCTAAGCATCAAAAAAACGTAAACATGGACTCGAATTTTCAAAGTAGACGAAGTGACATTTAAAAAAAAAATCACAGAATTAACAGTAATCTTAGCTATAAAGTTCTTTTTGTTGTAATAACCTCACCTTACGCGAAATCTGGGTTAACCATGTAAAGTCAAAATTTTGTGGAAATCCCAAACAGTCACTCATTTTAAGAGATTGTGGTGTTTTTTTTTTATAATAGGAGACCGTGAGAGCTGATGTATGCTAAATTTCAACTTTTGTATGACCAAAATGATGAGATGTGCACACATCGTCATCAACGAGCCCCATTTTTACTTCTACGTAACAAAGCATGACACGGCACCCAATTCTCCGTGGTATCAGCGTTAAATGCGAATTGTTCCCAGAAAGTGCTGTGGTTGTTTGGCTGCGAAAAACCATTGTCTCTGGTTTGATTAACCAATTATTTAAACCTGTAAGTTATTAGCACTAAGTGCTTTATGTCCTAATCATATTTAATCTATTTGTTAGAAAGAATCAGTGATTGGTTTGACAACAGCAGCATCACACATCGGCTTGGTTGGCCAGAACGGTATCTCTGCCATTTCAGGACGTTGGCAATAAAAAAAAAGCTGACTGGTGCAGCTTTAGATCACCATTAATCTTACCACCAACATCAATGTTCTGCCAAGTACTAGTTACTTAAAACATACACACCAGTGTGAACTATTATAACCAAAATTAATTTGCTACTCTCTTGCTGCCATGGATCGCCTAAGTTAAAACATTTACGCACAAACTTCAGTCTATTACACCGTTTTCAAAAAAACAGGGAAATTTGAAAAAAAAAATCTGTGGTGACATGTATTTCATGATTGTCAAAATATTGGTGTTCTCACTACCCAACAACTGGTCTTTGTACATTTTCTTATTAAAAACATCCTAATCCGCCTTATAACTTTGCCGGCTCCACTGATGTCCAGTTTAATTGTGCTAACGAACACATTTTTGCGCCGAGGGACATTGGACATAAATCTGCAATGCCATAAACAACTCAAGTTACCTTGGCACGCAAAACAGCACTGCAGCTTGGTAAATATAAAACATTTGACATATAACACTACGACTATGTGAAACTAAGTAGGGATTAAAAATATCGTACAATTCCAGAGTACTGAGGCCTAGGTAATATAAAAAAGTCCGTTCTCTTAATCGTCCTCAAATCCAGTTTCGCCTTACCCTGCGAAACTAACGCTACATCATAAGCACTGCTCATATTGCCGATACTGGACCTTACAATCAGCATCTCAAAAGCTTATCTTCGCCTTAATACAGACGTGTCGAGTGCAGCTTTCATCCTACTCTTCACACATTGCATGAAGACTTTCTTGATACAAACAGGCACTTACGGAAGCTACGATACCGGATCTGAATTTGCTGAATGAGAGTTTCGCTCGTTCTCACTGTTGACCTGATTAACTTCGGCAATTACATCCATTTGGTTGATCAGAGCTGGCCTGTCGGGTCCGTTGCAACCGGTGTCTGCAGTGATGCCGTGTTTTCGTAAAAGTGCACGCAATGCCTCTATTTCTTGTTCTTGTGCTGAGCAGTATTCACGGAATTTGGCTAATTCTTGCTCCAGAGCTTCACGGATGTGACGTTCACGATGCAGCTTTCGATCGGACTGCAGCTTGACTGACATCACAATACCTGTAGAAAAGTAAGATAAAAATTAACTTACAGTAGAGATGTAACTGAATACATATATACTAGGCTTAGCGGGGATGGGGATGGGCAGTCGTTTGACAACCAAGTCAAACACATATTAACGCGATACAGCAAGCATGTTCATTCCTTTTTGGCAGCAATGACAAAATGGATGCTTTGAAAAATCGGCAAGCGACCATAACAGTGGAAATTTGAATACGAACACTTTTTCCACCAATAAAGGAAAATACGTTCAGAATACTGTCAATCCCTCTTTTGAATTTTCTTCAGAAATGTATCTCTATACATAGCACGCATTTTCTCACATGGTTGTTACAAGAGATTTAAAAATTGCGATTGGGTGGACCACTGATCTCTATATCCGAAGTTGGCCTGTTGCCGTCACCTTTTCTCCAACTTTGCTGCAAGTTTGGGGTGAATCAGGTCTTACATATCCTCCTCACACCCAAGGACTTCACCATTAGTGGGGTTGTGATACAAGCATCAAACATAGCACAGACGAGGACCAATATATAACAAACAAATTTGGATATGGAGGCATCGTGAAAATTATCATTCTCCAAGATGGCGTCAAAAATGGCACCCAAAATGGCGACTGAAATGGAGAAATGCTTTTAAACCATAAATTTTGATGTCAAACATTTGCATACATTCACATATGATCACAATTGCTTATATTTTGTAGTTATCGTGATGCAAGGTGTAATGAAATGTAATTTGTTGCAAGATGACGGCCATTTGGTCTGCTATGTCGTCTAACTCCATTATTTTGTAGTGGATTTGCATAGAAGAGAATATAAACGTGGCTGTGCAAGAAATCCTGATGATGTATTAACCTTTGAATGCTGGTGTGATCAAAGAGGACGTACCCTCAGTTTCAGTCATTCACGAACTGGAGCTGCTGGTGCTCGTCTATGCACATTGCCCACGTTAGGCATCCTTCCCGATGTACCTCACCACCCTAACTCAGCTCGTTCCCTGGTTCCAAGCTTTGGACCATATGAACTATGCAAGGTGGGTACCTGTTCACTTGAGGAATATGTCTCCACCGACAGCAGAGAACCCTGATGGACAGGAACAGTTTATGGCCTTTATAAGAGTGTGACTGGTCAAACGAATGAAGCTCATTGGTGTTGTTCGTCGAAACAAATTGAAGGTTTTCATTAACCGCCACCGAAACACTTCAAGGAAAGAGAATATCGGGGTTCCCGATAGCGTCCAGCTCGATATCGTAATTATCGGCCGCTGCCTCGCTCGCATGCTCCTTGGATCCTTCACACCTAATAGCTTCAAGCTATCTAAATTGGCCCCCGACTCCATAACTTACCTGTTTTGTGCGCTTGCATTATTAACTTACCTGCGTGTCCTTTCTTGTCATCCCTGGTGACATCACTTGTTCACCTACATCATTTACTTACCTGCGTTTACCTGTCGTCATCCTTGATTGACGTCATTTATGATCATCGCTTTTTTCCATTGATTAAATTTATGGATTTAATTTAAGACTTACGGTTAAATTTTGTTTGATCGTATTAATAATTTGGTTATCTGAATAACTTGAAAAAAGAGCGTCCCAGAAAAGATGCTCTAAAATGAGTTCAACGGCAAATGTTGAGACATTTTGGCACTGGGTGATTTTAACCTAATTTGAGCATGCTGAATCCGAATCTGCCCGGTGCCAAGTCGAATTTCTCTCCTAAGCCAGGAATTCTGAATTCAAGATGGCGTCCAAAAATGGCGGCCAAAACAGTTTTTTGCTTTTAGTGCCTAAAACGTTCACTAATTATGTTTAGAATAGCATTTCCTTCAAAAAAGGTTCTATTTACATTTTTTGTAAAATTAACCCTTTTGGCTGAAATTCCTCATTTAAGTTCTATTAGGCCGTTTATGCATGCTATAGATACTACAGTGCATATGTGTATTATAATTTCTGACTTTAAACAACTGGAATGTTAGTTCTAATTAAGATCCACTAACTTAATTGGGCTTAAATGAATGGTGAAGATGTATATTCTCCAACAAGGGTAATTAAAACTATTTATTTTAATTAGAAGCAGAGCTACGGCAGTTTATCGTAGTGCTTTGAATTGCGCATCATTTTACAGCAAGTTATATATTTAAACTGCTGCAGTAGCGGTTATAATTCAGATAAATGGATGAGATTAGGCTTAGATGAAAGATGAAGATGTATATTTTCAAACAAGGGTAATTAAAACGATTTATTTTAATTAAACTGAGCTATGGCTGTTTATCTACGCTGTAGCACCTGGATTTTTGCGTCATTTTACGGCTAGACCTATCTTTAAACTGCTGTAGTAGCGGTCATAATTCAGATAAATGGATGTAATTAGGCTTAGATGAAAGAATAAGATATATATTTTCCAACAAGGATAATTAAATTAATTTATCTGATTTAGAAAGGCTGCCGTAGCAGTTTAAAGATGGAAAGAGTGATAAACTGACGCAAAAAGCACATCACTATATTATAGAAATTGTCGTTAGCTTATTTCCTAATTAAAAGAAATAGTTTTAATTACCCTTATTGGAAAATATATATCTTCACATTTCACTTAAGCCTAATTACATCCATTTATCTAATTTAACACGACTACTGCACCAGTTTAAACATGAAACTTATCGTAAAACGATACAAAAATCGAAGCGCTACATCGTACATAAACTACCGTAGCTTAGCTTCTAATAAAAATAAATCTTTTTAATTACCGTTGTTGGAAAATACATCTTCATCTTTCATCTAAACCTAATCACATCCTTTTATCTGAATTAGACCGGCGACTGCAGCAGTTTAAAAATGAATATTGTCGTAAAATGGTGCGAAATTCAAAGCGCTACGCCTCAGATAAACTGTCGTAGCTTAGCCTCTAATTAAAATAAATCGTTTTAATTTCGCTTGTTGGAAAATATATATCTGCAGCTGTGTAAAGTCAAGAATTATAATACACATGTGCGCTGTTGTATCTATGACGATTTTAAATGACGATTTTAGGCCAGAAGGGTTAATTTTACGAAAAATGTGAATAAAACTTTTTCTGAAGGAAATTTTATTCTAAACATAATTGGTAACCGGTTTGTTTTCGATCGGGTGAACGGTTTAGGTGCCAGAAGCGAAAATCTGTTTTTTGTTCGCCATCTTGAAAATATTTAATTTTTACGATGCCTCCATATCCAGAACCTTATATACTGCATCGGTCTATGTCTGTGCCAAATCTTTTGCTTGTATCACAAAATGCACAATTCAAGCGTATTTTGGACCTATGCCGCTCCACTACATATGGTAGTTGAGTCAGGCGTCGGACTCAAACTGGAATTCACTTGGCTTGGAGACGAGGATGCTGACCACTGGACTATACTTGCTCGCTTTACTCGGGGACCCCTCACAAACCTTGCGTTGTGCCTGGAACCTTACTTTTTACTCCATCTTGCAGGTGTACAGTATATTGTACACTGGGTCTGAGGAGGTTATATATTCTCTATGTGGTAGCAATGAAACACTGGAGCATGTTCATTCTTTATACAGTAGCACTGAAGAAAGGTGAGCGGTAGATAGCGTGATGGGTAATTTCAGTTACATAGGTAACCGTCGGTAACAAACACAGTGTTGACGGAAAACTAAGGGCTATCAAAACTCTGGCCCCACAAAAATGAAAGAGTGGACAATGTGGCTTCTTATTAGACCATCCATGTGTTACACCGGGATCAGCTATATACAGGCTGAGTAAAAAATATTGACCCAGTGGATTTGGCAGCCGCACGATTTGGTTTAACCACCGAACAACCATCGATCGTTGGTCATTGCGGAGGGGACTACATATCAAGAGGTGATCACTCTTCACCCTGCCCCCTTAAATAAATGTTCCACTTACAGTTCCTTTAGGAGTAGTGCATTGCTGCCAATTTGAGATATGTGCGGGCAGTCAATTCATGGTGAATGCAGAAAACACAATGTAAATCAGTCAACAATAGCACAAGCTATGAAAGAAGTCATTTCTGTGGACACTTAGGTGACTAAGTATTGAGATCAAGCAGGGTTGCCCCCAACCATGCCCCCTTAAATAAATTTTCCGCTTCTGGTTCCTTTAAAAGTACATTACCCCCAGCATCATTTTTCTCGATCCACAAAATCAAGTACGGCCCCAAAAGTCTTATTTCCTTACTGTCAGTCAATTCCTTGGTAAAAATCTGTTTTAAAATGTGGCTATGAAGAGAAGGAATCGGCAATAACCAAACCAAATTACAAACTACGTGTTGAATTTTTCGATGTTGTCATTGACTTGTATGTTGCCGAATTAAGCGAGAAGTTTTCTCCACATCACGCTTTAGCTAAAGCTGAAGAGCTTTGATTGCTGTCGCCTGCAGGTCTGAGAGCCGTGGAAAATAGACTGGCTGTGACAGCTGACTATTAATACCTCCTCCAAACTGTATAGCACATTAGTTAATAAGAAACAATTGATAGAAGACATTAAAACAGAAGATAAGCATGGATTTTTAGAACTTTATGATATAGCTTGACAAACTGAGTCATGTACATCTGTGTGCACAGACAGAACTTGCCCCGTAGTCGGACAGTGACTTGGAGGAGACCACGAAAGATAACTGCATCCTCCATTTACAACTACAAGGAAGCAAGAGGTCAGTTTGAAAGCTGCCCAAAATTGTCTCCCAAATTCCTCAGTTTAGATACTAGAACACCTATCATCTTGAAGCTCTGCTGGAAGAACATTTTGGGAAAATTCTTTTAACTGCACCAAATTGTCATTCATTTAATTTTAATGTTATTTTATTTCTACTTTTGTTTTTTTCCTTTGGTAGGGGGGGGGGGGGAAGAGGAGATCTCCCAGATCCAGAATGTATTACTAACAAAATTGTAATACCCTGTATCAAATCCATATACACTTGCCTGTATAAACAAATTTTATCATAAGGCAAAAACAACTGCGTTTGAAAAACAAGAAAAAAATTTCAACGTCGCTTGCATTGATCAGTTTTATTCCTCTCAGGTCTTGCAAGGGGCTGTCCCTCTTTCCTCCACCTCCACCACCCACCCACGTTTGGGTGTGCCGCTGTAATTCAACCATATGATTAAGACATCCTTTCTGTACATCTATTTAATGTACATCCATTTTAAGCACTAGAGGAAACCCATGCTACGCACGGCTGGTCTTGGATCCACTGTTTGTAACACTGGCAGGGTATGGTAGGGTTTTCATCAAAATAAGTTTCTTCAATCCAATTTTTGCGCGCACTGGCTATCAAACCGTGACATTTAAAAATTGGCACGTCGATGCATTTTCCAGCATCGTTGTGTGAAAAAAATTTGCGCCGGCTAATAATGTTGTATTGCTTGGTGAAGTCCGTTGTACGGACGGGTGGTGTTGAAATCTTTAGCTTGGCTGCTTCGACATTTTTTTTTTCTGGGAGAGGCAGAAAGCAAATCGCCTGGCAAAACAATGCCTCATTATTGTTTTGTTATCACTTAGTCAGGTCTTATTGTTACTGGCCACTCTGCAATATAGCAATGATAAACCTCATGCTCCGCAGTAATTGTTGGTGTGCAGTTTGAAACAATTGTGAAAGGCCGAATTTATGAAATAAGTAAGCCATTCCATCGTGTTTAGGTGCCAATTTCGAGGCTAGTAGGCCTCGAAATTAACAACGTGGCTTAGTTTGATTCGAAACTACATGCCTTAGCTGAAACACGGATTCTTTCCTTTTACCCATCAACAATCAACGTTTTAGACGAAATTGTTAGGCACCGTAGCAAGACAACACGTGCACAAAGAATGAAAAGCAAAAGAAATTCTAAATAAAAAAAAAATTGTCACACAATCAAAAATTCTTACCGTTGAGTATCCTGGTTACTCGCCACAACCGCAGTATGATGAGCAGGCCCATGCCATTTACGGCTGTGGTATTGTGCCGGAAGGAAACATCGAGAGAAAATGAGATAACAACGACGACGGCATCAAACATCTCCAACTTGTGGTGGAAGAACACGAGGCGGAAGGCGTAGAGCTTGACAACGATTTCAACGAGGAACACACTCAGTATGGCTATACTCAAGTTGTGGAGCACCTGGCAGCAGAGAATCAAACTGTCCTACAAAAGGGGTTCGTGATGTGGGTTCGTCCATCGAGCATGCATAAACAAAAAAAAAAAGCAAACAGGAAACACAACATGAGGACAGTGAACAAAACTGCAAAACACTGAAAACAAGCTAAACAAAAAACATGGAAATATAACCGTGTACATAAACGTTTTAGTGTCTTACATGTTGCACCGCTTGGCATTTTACATCGATTTTTACTTCATGTCATTACCATTATATCACTTACGCAAGGACTGTGCACAAAAGGTGCAGTGGAAACATGTTGCACCACATTGGCTACAATAATGTATTTACTGCATCACCGTAAAATGCTTCACGGATTCAGCACGGTTTTAGCATGGAACGTGCCGTAATTATTGCCGATATGTAGCACTACTAGTTAAAACTCGTGAATTAACTGAGATAGCTCTATTGTCCGAGATATTTAAGCATCTGGAAGACACTACCACTTAGCTGACTCCGAATTTTAATAGCCTAATAGCACCATCTGTTGGCAGTAATTTCGGCACTTTTCGAGGTCAAGACTGGCACTTGTGGAGGCGTCTTGTGGTTTGTTCGACCCACCCAATGTATGTAAAGTTCTCATCGCTCTTATTGTGCCCATTTGTTATGTAGGTGACATAAAGGTAATACATGAAAGTAAAAATCGTTACAATTGCTCTTTAACAAAGAAAACCGCATGCACACACTGAGCAATAATTTCCAGTAACATTTACAGACTGGGCTCGGTTGCAGCGATCACGGTGTGCAACTTAAGCCTCTAACGTTTTCCCTTTTGCTCCCCCCTCCACTACCTCCTCCTCCTCCCCCAGAAATTTTAAAGCATCGATTGCAGCCCAAATGACTAAACAAGCTTGTGTGTCTGTCTAATTGGAGATTAGGTTAAAAAATTTTAATTTCGCATTAGTTTCCCCATGAATCGAGCACAATATTCCTGGAAGAAGACGACTGGACTCCCGGACTGGATAGCGTACAATACAAATGTGGATGAAAATTGTATGCAAATTTCATCCAAATTTGCATACAAAGAAAAAGCACGACAAAAGTAAAATAGCTCAAAGTTCCGAGAATAGGTTTGAATCGCATAAGCCTGATAACAGCAGCTAGAAAAACAGGAACGACATAGAGGAGTGATAAACGTATATCGTGTTTTACTGGATTAACCAATTCAGCTGCCCATCCAAGTCAAAATGGTACCTGTCCTAGCACACCCCCCCCACCCCTCCACCTTCTCAGCAAGATTATTCTGGCCGTCACCAATGACTAATCATGTAGGCTACCTGCAACAACCCGCGTTAAATCATCCGCTTCCCTCCCCCCCCCCGAACGCTACTGTTCATTTGACTTTTTAACCTAATTAAGTATCTTACTAAGAAATGGTGGGTCGGTCTTGAAGAGATGGAGACTGCAGAACCCTATTAAAACGTGCTACGAAGAGTTAGTAGTTCAGCTGATTGCATCGTTATAGATTCTTCCTGTAAATTTTTCTGATTACTAAGTGACTTCAGGATAAAACTTCTTTGCATATTTTGCCTAATTTGGCTTTCCTACACGTCTAAGGCAAGCCTTAGTAAATGTTAGCTATTATGCTAAGTAACCCAATATCAACCTTCACCAATGTCGGTCGCACTCGCCAAACGGCGAGGAAATGTCAGTAGTTGGAGACTTGGTTTTTAGAGCTACCCGCCAAAATGGCGACTGATTAACAAACCCTGATTCTTAAATTGTCATATCTCGGGAACCGTATTAGCTAGAAACAGGCGGTTTGCGGTGTCGCGTGCAGAATTACAAGAGCTTTCCAACCAAGTGTACTACAATGTTGCTAGCCACTTTAGTTGATTGGAGGCTTAGATTAATGCAAACCTTCCTTCCACTCCCTGGCACTGTTTATTTAAATTCTTGTTTTTTTTTCTTTTTAAATTTAGGCTGGATGTTGGTGGCATCTGTGCCCTTTCCAGTCCTGTTGCAGATTTTGTAACAAACGATTTATTTATTTATTTATTTACAATATTTTAGCATTAAGCAGTAGCACAACTGCTAAAATTGTTTCTACATGACGAGTGCATTTTAATGTTTACCGGCCAAATGGCGAGTGCCACACAATTCACATTCGTGAAGGTTGTAACCCATACACAAAATGTAAGCCTAATTACATGTTAGCCCCCTCTAGTGGTGTGTCAACACTACTTTTCTAGTCCCTCAAACTTTAGGATAGTAATCTATCGGTTTAAATAATGACAGTTTTTGAGTAGAAACAAACCCCAACATTGTTAAGCAACGTAGCCAATCCCACAGTAGCCTATTTTTGCTAAGGTTTATAGGGAACAAGCTGGTCTGCTTTTAAAAGGCAAGCCAACAGAGAATTATGTGCCCGCAACATTTTTTTATTTGAGTACCACTCCTCAGAACCACTTAATTAACTTTTAATGGGTTAACATCTGACGTTACATTGACTTCACTTTGTGTTAAGACACTAAACAGAGGCAACACTACACCATGTGGCCATGCTCGATATCTCACAATGCAACAATAATGACAAAACGGCAAACAAAGAGTATAACAGGCAAAAACAACAAGTCGTCAAGAACAACAGACCTACATACAAACCCTGAATTCACTGCAACAAAGTCTGTGTTAAAGAAATGTGGGAGAAAATGGTTAGTTTAAAAATTGACATTTTACATTGAGGTTCCATGATGAAAATAAGGTTATATAAATGTCGGCTCATTTAACTATTTAGCGAACAGCGGCGAATTTTCATTCTTGGACTCAAATTTCTTCAGGCCGAAAAAATATACATTTACACCACTGACGTGAAAAAAACGCTTCACTACATCGGATCGTCTTCAAACGTTGCAGTGGTCATTCAGTTTAAATTTTATTGCAATAAAATTTAAAACTAAAAACTAAAAGACCACTGTAAAGTTGAAGACGATCCGATGCAGTCAAGCGTATGTTTTTCGCGTAAATTGTGTAAATAATAGTTAATAAGCCCAAAACTGGACTGGCTTCAGCAAGTTAAAAAGCAGAAACTATTGTGTGCACGGCGCATCTGAGTCCTGTGAGTATTTTATGAGCGGCTACGTCTTCCTGGAGGGGGCAGCTTTGTTTATGTAACCTTCTTTGGTTATCAACAAGGCACACTGCTACTGAAAACGTACTACAATCGATTACCTGTGTTCGTTCTGCGGAGAACTCAAGATAGGCCGCGGACACTATAATTGCTTGTATGGGGGTTACACTTCACTGAATGTTAAGATACCATGTTTAGGCCTATTAATAGCAGTTGATCACTTAAAATCAAGCTGCTCTTATCCATAGAGATCTCTAGACAAGACCGTTTCGCCCTTCTTAGCGCTCGTAGGTAGAAAATACTGTGTGTGTGTGGATGAGAGCATAGGTACCTTACTGTTGGTAAATAGTGTAAAATTAAATATGTATTTTTTCGGACTGAAGCAAATCCAAGTCCAGGAGCGAAAATTTGCAAAATAATTGAGTTTACATGAATAAATAAAGATTTTATGTTTATAGATCTCTGGAAACCAGAGTCATCTACAACTTATCTAAATTAGGGATGTGCTGTTAAAACCATACATCTTGTGTTCTAGTCGGTTACGAGAGTTATTTGAAGTATTGGGTCGGTTTCCTAATTTACCTCCCAAGAGAGTGAAAATTCTCCATAGTATGCCGACTTCCACACTACGGATGGTTCCCCATCTAGCAAATTTTAGACTGCAGCCTGCGGTATTCTTCAGGCTCTTCAAAGCTAAGTCTTTCTTTTGTTTACGTTCTTCGTTGTGAATACGTTCACCATCAGAGTTTGAAATCGCTGCTTCGTGTAGCCTCTCGAATTAGAAGGCCCTTCGTCACTAGGCCGTTTCCAATTTCTCAGCTTCCATTTTGCATCTAGTTGTTTTCGCAGATCGATTCCAATTAGGTTAGACACTTCAGGGGAGGAAGGCCCCTGTATATTCATCAGTCAAATGCTTCTAATTTCATGGAGCAACGAAACAACTGGACGCAAAATCGAAGCTGAGAGATTGGGAACGGCCTACTGAAGACGTGAGGCTTGGCAGTGACGAATGGCCTTCTCAATTCGGGAGACCACGTGAAGCGGCGATTTCAAACGCGGATGGTGAACGCGTTCACAATGAAGAATTTAAACAGAAGAAAGACTTACCTTTGAAGAGCCTGTCGAAACTTGGCTAGATAGGGAACTATCTGTAGTTTGAAAGTCGACGTACTATGGACAATTTTCACTCTCTTAAGAGGAAAATTGAATACAGTGTTCCACAGTAACATTGAGTGTCATCGTTAAGGGTTTCCTAATAACCGAAAAAAGTGGGTTACCTCAATGATCTCGTGACAAACAATGCCAGATTTAAAAAAAAAAATAGACAATGAGGTGGCTTTGTTGAAGTTAACTACAAAATTCACCTTAGAAGGAGACACCAATGGCTGGTCCACTGTTGTCCTACTGTTGAATTTTTGGAGACATTCTTTCGTCTGAGGAAAGTTCTGAGGAAGACGAAAGAAATTCACTGAAAATTCAACAGTATGACAACAGTAGACCAACGATTCGTGTCCTCCTAAGATGGATATGTGTACTTTTCAATAACGTTTTCCAAGTTCCATTGCGCCAACCGGTTAATCGGTTTTTTTCTTTTCTTCAAAACTTGAGGTGGCTAGGGCATCACACCCAAGTCCTGACCCATTTTTCCCTTACAGTTTTGATCGAAACGAGAAGTCCAAACTCTAAATACATGCACTCTGATGGTACCTTAGGAACCACACCACAGCCCAGAGGTCAAAGCAAGAGAAGGGACTTTACAAAACAGAAGGTCAGGGTACGTGGGCGGCACTCAAAGTGTTAATAACGATTTCTTACGTGTGCTGGCTCCTCGTATTTGTGATAGTGATCTTGCATTTCCAGGATTCGAAGGTCCAGCAAAAGTTCGCTGATCACCAAAAGGCAGTCAAAAATCACCAAACAGACAACAACAACCTGTCAACAAAGACAAAATAAGTAAATCTCTTTCTCCAGTTTATAGTTCAGTATCACAATTACCATACAGTCAGTGAGTTATTTATCTACCTGAAAATACCTGCAATACAACCCGCTAGTGGGTTTTTTTCTTTTCATCTATTTTACCTATCTGTATTAAAAATCATCCGGCCTGCGG
>JAHWFP010231303.1:0-10547 GCA_023313725.1 Lithobius niger
AAACCGGCCAGGCTGTCACTACCGGAAGTAGGTAGGGCAGCGCGGACGGGCAGGGTAGCTTTGCACTCTGAGTGGTTAGGGAATTGAATCCTGTGATCTGGTTAAAAGGGAATATTGGCAATGAGAAGAGCAAAGGGAATTGCCAACTTTTGTGAACCGAGAGGCCATAGGAACTGAGTTTTGAACTCGCAACGTGAATATGCCTAAAAATTAAAACTGCGATATTAGGTATCGCAACTATTGAAGGAGGGGGGGGGGGACGAAGTGCTTTGCACAGAATATTTGTTATTGACTATGGAAAACAGATCTTTTAACTGGTTTGATTTAATAGAAGGTCGGGCAAGCTAGAATTGCATTGGGAACTGTTGGGTGATCACCCTCGGCGATTTTCACATTAATATTTACAAACAAAAACAAAAAGTGGCGTCCGGTAAAATTGCCGTAAAATATCTTTTGAATGTCGATCACGTGGTTGGGTTTAGAGGGCAAGTAAAAATGTCAAAAGATTAAATAATTTAGCGACAAAATACTAAAACGTATTTAAATTTGCAGTGGCAGAACTTAGTTATCATGGAAATTTTTCATATAATTGTGCGCGCTACAAACCATATAAAAAATA
This sequence comes from Lithobius niger, assembly GCA_023313725.1. Classification (NCBI taxonomy): domain Eukaryota; kingdom Metazoa; phylum Arthropoda; class Chilopoda; order Lithobiomorpha; family Lithobiidae; genus Lithobius; species Lithobius niger. Next base: position 620 of record JAHWFP010231303.1, read on the forward strand.
TCACATTTGACGAGTTCATCCTATTTATGAGGTTAAGTACCTTTGCAAAGGAAGCCCCTCCTATTCCACAACTAATCTAAACTGGGTCGGCTTTATGTCTATAAAAATGGAAAAGAAATGATTACATTTATATAAAATGATTTGGAGTTACGATGACCGGAAGCGTGTGTGTAATGTCGGCTTGCCAAAAAAACGATTGGAGAGGACACATGACCTCCAAAGATCAAAAAACTCTTCGAACATTTTTTTTTCTTGAGCGCTTCAAAAGGCCAAAAAGACCTTGGTCTTTAACCATCAGCCACAATTTTATTAATGGACAGAAACGGCCCATCTTGCAAATGTTTAATAGCCCAACACTTTATCTAAGTCTTCAGGAAGCCAAACTTCAAGAATTCTATCCTGAACTTTCATTATCGCCATTTGAAAACTACTTCAAAATCACCGCAGCGCTCCTTCCTCATGGCCGCCATTATTGTAAATTCGTACTTTGTATTCTCGATTTTCGTTACTTTTATTTTAGGGCAAAAAGCCCAAAGACATTAGCTTAGTGTTTATTAGGAGGGGCTTCCTCTACGAAGGTACTTAACCTCATATTTAATTGTACAGACAACTTTGTAAGTGTGATATTTTTTATTATGTTGAACAGCTGCAACTTTTATGAAAAATTTCCACCACGATCGTTACCTGTCTTTTAACTTTAAAGTTATTTAATCCAAATTAACTTAAATGCGTTATAGCATTCACTAAGCTAGTTTATTTATCTTTTTTATATTTTATTAATAATCTTTTGCCCCCAGAACGCTACCATTAGTCCGAACTATTTCGACATCGGCAATCACCGGACACGAATTTTTGTGTATATATGTTTGTTTTAAATCTCTACCAAAACCCAACTGGACCCATCCGAATGTTTCTACTAGCTTGCCCTTCAATTCAAAACAATATATCTTAAAAATATCTGTTCCTAAAGCAATCCGAAGTCAAACTGTGCTTAAAACTTCGAATCCCCCCCCCCGCCAAAACTAGTTGTAGTGTATGACACTGCAGTTTTCAGTTAAAGCTTATTAAATTTAATAGTAATGCTTTATGCATTACCCAAGCCAAAGTACTAAGCTTTAACCCGAGCCTATTCACGATGCAATCATGTAAATACTTATTTAATAATCATTATCTCAAAGTAAAGGCCTTTTTCCAAAGTTCACTTGAGTAAAACTCAAACTGGCCTATCTTTACATGTCCCTACTCCTTCAAACGGCTCTGCACCAAATCCCTTTGTCCAACCGATTTCTCCTCCCACTTTCCATTGTTCTCCTGGACTTAAGCCAATCAGACCCCCGCAGCTCTCCTCAGCGTCCGTGCCTTGGTCCAGAAATTCCGCTGCTCCAGCATAAAAAGCCCCCAACCCCTCCCTCCTGAGCACAGCTCACAGATCTCTCAAGCTAGAAGGGTCACGCCGGTCAGGAGTGGAGATGTCACGTCCGTGGTTGCCATGCCGGGCAAAACGGTAGTGGTTGTAAGTAACTAGTTTGACTTTAGAAGTTTATCTTTAGGACCCCCCTATTCTAAATTTATAGCCTAATTAAATTAACCTCTAGCTTAGAGTCTTTATTTGCAAACTTGTGAAAGCTTGAACTAGTGAACTTTAATGTAAAAGTGTTTATTTTTTATTTTCTGATATTTAAAATAAAAACCCAGAGTTTTTAAACCTCAGATTCGTTCCCAAGTAGATTGATTGTTTTTTTAAGTGTAAACTATTACGTAGCCCTTTTAGCTTTTATACTTCGTTTAAATAGTTAAATAATCCACCGTTGGTGGCAGTGTAATTACCGGTAGCATTAAGGTTTGGCCTACAATAGGACACCGACGCTCCATCCTCCAAGCCGGGACTGTAGCCCATGCTGTGTTATTGAACGTAAAAAGTCGTAATAACCACGAAACCTGATGCTAAGAAGTACTCGTCAACCAATGATGTCGGGTGCGCTACAAGCACCTCAGCCGTCGTAGCTTCCGCCGCTACATGTGCGTCGCGGCACAGTTTGGTGACTTTTTCTTAGGCTTGTAGCTGAAGAACCAGATGGAAATTTTGAGTTCTGTTTTCGCAGAATGGAAGTATAAAGTTGTGGCTATTAAGAATTTCTATGATGGGCCATTTCTGTTGGTAGCTCCTGGAGATTCAGTGGCTTGAAGTTGGAGGTCGGGCAAGTCAGGGGTGTGGGGGGGGGGGATGACTTGGAGAAAAAAATTAGAGTTCGTGAAAACGAGGTTTCCCGAAGGTATTTTTGACAGCTGGAGTCCCGGTATCCTCTCCAAAAGGGTTTTAGGCCAAAAAGCCCTTACACTATGTAAAGGACTCCATAGTGCAGTGAACTAAAAAGCTGCTGATGCTTGCAGCAAGCAACAAGATAAAGCCACCTCAAACCATCAGGTGACTTCCTCCTGACCACCATACTTTCCATTGGCTGTTACCACCCGCATAGATGTTCCAAACTTGAGGCTTGAGGCTCTTTAACTTCCTAAACTGAGCGGCAGTGACAGATTTGTTGGAAGGCCTTCGTAATGGTTTTCATGCAGGTTTGGACTCGCTGCCCTGTTTTTCTCTTTTCTGTAATCTACTGTTAGCACACAAGGAACCAATTGTGGTATCGGAACAGCTTGATGTCGAGTTAAAAAAGGGATGCCTTATTGGGCCTTTTGCTGCTCCCTCATTCCCAGTGGTGCACATTAACCCACTGGGCTTGGCAGCATGCAAAAACATTCAGGCAAGAAAAGGCTAATTGTGGACCTTTCGTCTCCCCATGATGATCCTGGTATCCTCTCCAAAATGGTTTTAGGCCAAAAAGCCCTTACAGGCCCCCACGCAGAGGATTCCATTGGGCTTCCTGGTGAACGCAAAATGGAAGCTAAAACAGAAAAGGTCAGTGCACACAAGACATGCCACTATCAAGACTGCCAAGCCATGTAAAGTAATTCAAGAACAATACGAGTTAAGCATTACCTCGGCTTTTATCAGGCCAATGGGATGGTATCCTATCCTCGGATCCACAAGATAATATTAAAACACTTTTTACAAAAATAAATTTCATCGTTTTATATTTTTGGGGGACCAACGTTTTGTGGCTTGGTAAATTTTGTGTAAAATTCAAAGTTACAAAGTTAAAAGAATTGAGCAAACGAAGTTTAAAAAAATTTCGGAAAAACACTAGATTTGACTGAATGTACAAGGTTAATTTTTTTGTACGAATTAACAGATAAATGAGGCCATCTATTGCTCTGGTAATATGCCCCATATCTGGTCTGCCTCTGCTAAAATTTAGCCTTTTTTTTTATCCTGGAAGGCTGCGATCAAAACCGCCAGACGCGTTACAATAAACCTAGACTGCGTTAGTTGTTAGAAAATTGAACACAATTTGGGGACGCATAAAATGACCAGCTCTATTCACTGTTAAAACATACCACTAGAATGGTTTGAGGATACCAGACAACTTGGTTTACAAGATAATTTTAAACACAGAAGGGTTTTGAGGTAGGACCCATAACTTAAACATAACAATACAACACTGGAAGGTTTTACGGATAAAAACGCAACAACCTTTTAACGACAGTGCTAATCTTTTTCGCAGAGGGGTAGACAGACGGCTGTTTTTAAAGAAAGCCATTTCGTAGAAAACTTAAAGAAGAGCCAACCGTGGACACATTGCAACTCTCGTGGAATACTCCTAATGAATATTTGTCATGTGTCGTTAAAATCTCTGTTAATATCCTTCCACATAGGAAGGCGTTGATAATTACAGGGAGAATAAAATCATTGGCACTTAAAATTTAGGTGAGAAGTTCCGAAATGGGAAAAGCTGAAAGTTCCTTTGGTAGTGGTTGCACTTTCAACATACCACAAAATTTTATTTAAAAAAAAACGTTTTGAAAATAAATAAATGGTTCTCAGCAGAATTTTACACTGAAAACAAAGTATTTAATAATACAAGTTAAACAAAATACCGACTCAAAGTGTCAGCGTTTAAGTGATACTTTCCAGGTTTGTAACGAACTGTATAGTCGTAGTCTTGGAGGTAAGGCTCCACCTAAGCAATCTGGGGTTTTTCCCAGACATTTGCTTGAGCCAATGTAACGGGTTATGATCTGATTCAAGGATACATTTTGTCCCATAAATGTAAGACCGTAATTTAGCAACTGACCAGATCAAACACGCACATTCTTTTTCTGTAGTCCCTTAGGTCTGTTCTCTAGCTGTCAGATTTCTTGACACATAGAGACAAGGGTGTTCATCTTCTCCTAATTCTTGACACAAAATGCAACCCATACCTCTCAGAACAATCACATTGCAAAATGAAGGTTTCGTTGAAGTCAGGAGCTCTTAGGACAGGAAACGTCACTAGAGCGTTTTTCAAAGTAACAAAAGCATGCTGCTTTGATTCGTCCCAGAGTATTGGGTCTGGTGCATCCTTTTTTAAGGAGTCTGTTAGACAAGCACAAATTTCAGAATACTGAGGGATGTAGTGCTGGTAATAGCCTACTAGGCCTAGAAAGGAACGGACATCTTTCTTGGTCTGTGGACGTGCAAACTTCTGCACAGCAAGGACTTTTACCACAGAGGGGAAACTGGATCCATTTCCAACCTCGTGACCGAAGAAGGTAGCCTTGTGGCAAGCGACCTGCGACTTTCCTGCGTTAACAGTGAGCCCGGCCTTCTTGACAGCAAGGAGAAACTTGAGAACATTTTCGAGATGCTGTGGCCACGTTTCGTCCCCCACAGCAGTGTCGTCTTGGAAGGGTGTCACAAACTCTTCCATGCCACGAGTGACATTATCCATTAGCTTTTGGAAGCAAAATGGGGTATTTTCCATCCCCATGTTCATCATGAGTGGAGCAAACTTCCCAATGGGAGTTGTGATAGTGGCAGCTAAAGAAGCCTGTGGCATCAAGCGCACTTGCCCAAATCCACAATTTAAGTCGAAAATGGGAATAAATTTCCACTTGGCTGCTCTTTCAATGCACTCTTCGATATTTGGGATTGGGTAATCTTTAGTTACCGTGTTGTTGTTTAATTCCCTGTAGTTAGCTACGGGACGTGGGCTGGCGTGCTCCTTTTGAACAATGATCATTGCAGATCCGTGAGGCGAATCTGTTTCAACAATAAAGCCCAAATCAAGCATACACTTGATTTCTGTCACAATCAAATCCCTTTCAAACTTCGCATGGCGATAATATTTGCAGGGCTTAACTTGGGTATCTACAAGTTCAACATCATGGGTAATAAGGACGGTACGACCCGGCAGAGTGGAGAAAACACCATCCACTTTTTCAAAGGTTTGTAACAAATCGGTTTTCTGTGATTCGGACAAATCACCAGTCTTTTTGAAAAGACCCATGGCCTCCTTAGCTGTAAGAGCTGACCGGTAAGAGCTGACCTCTTGGCTAACCGGTCCACACATGGTCAGACGGATTGTATTCCCTTTCGTCACTGTAGGAATGGTTGCAAGCCCCCTTCCCTAGGCAGATAGGGTTTGAGAAGATTTATATGGTACACCGTTTATTTCTTCAAACCTAAAGACTTCTTGATTAGATAGTTTGTGTCAGAAAGGCGTTTCAACACTTCACATGGGCCATCCCAATAAATTTCTAATTTATTGGCACGAGCAGGTTTAAGGACTGAGACCTTATCCCCTTCCTTGAACTTTCGTTCAACTGCCTTGGTGTCGTAATACTATTTGTTTTTGAGTTGACTCTTCACAAGTTTGTTCTTGTTCTTGTGCGAGTTCCCATGAGTATTTGAAGCGCTGGAGTAAATCCAGGATATACTCCAAGACGGATGGGTGAACGTCGGGTTCAACCCATTGGCTTTTTACAAGCTCAAGTGGGCCCTTTAAATTTCGGCCATACACCATTTCGCCAGTGCTCGCCAGTGCACGAGAGCCAGTGCATAAAGCCAGTGCTCTCGTGAGGAGCCGTACGCAGGGCAAACATGGCCCCGGGGAGGCATCTTTCCCAATCCTGGGGATGCTCATGAGTGACAGCTCGCAGCACTGCTTTGAGCGTCCGGTGGAATCGTTCCACGCTGTTTGATTGGGGGTGACAAACACTGGAATTTATGCAACTGATTCCACATTTTTCCAAAAACAAAGTTGTGAGCTCAGATATAAAAATTGAGCCCAAGTCAGACTGCAATTCACTGGGATAGCCTCATCTTGAAAATACAAGGAGTAAGGCGTCTACAACGTTTTGGCTGTTGGCCTCTTTAAGGGGCACAGCCTCTGGGAATTTTGTTGCGGGATCCAATAAGGATAAAATATATTTGAATCCGGCCTTGCTTGTAGGCCTGATGGGTCCAACAATATCAATAATATATCGGTTGAAGGGCTCACCATGGGAGCAACAAATTTTTGCCCAGTTTTGCCATTTTTTTGGCAGGTCAAACAAGTGGCTACAAAAGTCTCAATATCGGTAAAGCACTTAGGCCAGTAGAAGTTAGTCAGCACTCTTTCCTTAGTTTTTGTATGCCCTAAGTTGCCGGCCCATGCATTAGCATGTGCAGTGCTCAATACTAAACTCCTACACTCCTGGGGAAGAACTAACTGTCTCTTAATTAACGGTCTTCCGTCAGGGCGAAAAGGTTTGCGAAATAACAAACCGTTGTCTACGAAAAACAATTTATTTTCGTCTTGCTGGTTTTCAGGCAGCTCAGCGTATTTCCAGCACAACTGTAAAGAGGGACATTTGCGTTGTAAATCAGTAAATTTATTCTTGTCAATGTCTAACAACTTTGAAAATTGCTCTGACTGAGGGCCAAGAATAGCAGCGTCTAAAACGTCTGGTTTAGCGCACACGAAGCCGCTTGGGGCTTCGAGGGGGGGGGGTCGACACGCTTGAGTCGTCATCACTGCAGGACTCCTCTTCGTTCTCACTTAACACCTCACGGTAATTAGGTTTAACGATTGGCAACTGGCCAGCGGCACGCGACTGAGCGCGCGTGGTAGCGTTTATGTAAGACGGGAGGGACTGAAATCTCTTTTCTTCTAGAATGGTTTGGGACAGCACTCCCAATAACATGCTGAAGCTAGGACCCAGGTGATCACATACAAGATCTTCCGTACGGATAGGGCCATACGGGGTTTGCACATCTATTAATGCAATGACGTGGGCAGTTGTCGACAGTGTGTGTACTCGCCCAGAAATTGCTCGGGTTTGACTAAGTCTCTAGCAATTACGTCATGGGAAGAGCCTGTATCTCTAAGTACAAGGCATTTTGAACCATTCACGGTCCACTCGTGAATATGTTTTGCCAACACGACTTCAAGGAGGGGGGGGGGGTTGGAAACAAAATGGCACTCAGCACCAGAAGCTGAGGCTTCTTGGGCCTGTCTTAAACTACAGTCTGAACATCTGTGTCCAATTTCTTTACAAAAAAAAACACGTGCCTGTAAAAGGTTTACGTTGCTTGTCAAACTCTTTATTAGAGTTGTTACTGCTGTCAGATTTCCCACCAGTGGAATCATCGTTGCTCTCTGCAGTACCGGCCGGTTTTTTTAGCTGCAGTATTGTGGGTTCTGTTGCCCCCACGATGGTTAGAGGTTGCTTTAGAAGCATTACCAGATGCACCAGCGACAGGCTGGGTTTTTGCTACACGTGATGCAGTGTCAACAGCGATTTGCTTGTTGCGAGTTGTGTATTCATCACACAATTTTGCCGCTTCGGCCAAGGTGCTAGTCCGGACCTGGTCGGGCAACCACTTGCGTAAAGGGACAAGGCAAGACTTCAAGAATTGCTCTAAAAGCATTAAGTTAACTAGGTTGTTAAACTCCCCATTAACTTTGGCCAAAGAAAGCCATCGTGAAAACAAAGTTTCTAACTCAAAACTAAAATCTTGGAACAACTGTTCACTTTCTTTCTGAAGGGAACGAAACGCAGTTTGAACCGACTCCTTAGTTTGAACAAACCTGTCGAGTAATTTAAGTTTGACAACATCATAATCTTGCATTTCTGCATCTGTTAACTGGTCACAAACCTTAATTAAAACTTCTCCCATTACGGGTATTAAACCTGTACTCCATTGATTTCTAGGTATGTTCTGGGTTGTCATAGTTCTTTCAAAAATTTTCAAAAAGCTATTAATCTTCGTTTTAGGAGTCCAAGGGGTAACCAACCGTACAACATCAGAAATTTTCCCGTGCCTAGCTACGGGAGTTACTGGATTTGGGGGAGCGTTGTTAGCTCCTACTGGAGCATTTACGTTAATACTAACAGCATTTAGTCTAGCTAATTCGAGCTGTAGTTTAAGTTTTTCTAATTCCTGGGTATTAGTCTTTTCGGTAAGAGCAGCTTCTTGAGCTTTAAGAACTGCTTCACGATTCTTAATCAAGGCTGCTTGATCTTGTATAGCTAAGTCATGAGCCCGACGACGGTCTGACTCAGCTAGCTCCACATAACGCCTTCTTTCGCTATCAGCGATTTCTAAGGCTTTTAGTCTTAACTCTCCTGTTTTTAAGGCTAATTCTTTTTCTCTACTCGCCAGTTCCTGCTTTTGCAGTATAAAGGCTTCACGTCTTTCAATAGCCGTAGCTAATTCATCGTACAGTTCTTGTAACTCGTAGCGATGTTCGTCTAAAGCATTTTGTAACACTAACACGGTTTCTTGCCGAGTTTCCGTGACAGTAAGGCCTAATTTGGTACAGGCTTTCCTTAAGTCCTTGTATTGGATATCTTTGATAACGTCGTCCAGATATAGGTTCGACATTTTGGGGTTTTAACGTTAACGATTTGAAAATACAGCTTGTATAAGTGAAATTTACAAATTAAAAGCAGCTGTGATTAATTTACGTTAAAAGGGCAAAGTGAGTTTAAAACTAAAACGACTTTCCCAAATCCAGTAAGAAATACATAAAATATACCTTTAAGACATTCCTAGCTTTGGTGTATGAACAACTAAACCATTTAAAAAATGCACCTGTTAATCCCACCGCTACCACCAAATTATAACGGCGGATGCTACGACAGCTGAGGTGCTTGTAACATCCCCGGCATCAGGTAGACTTGGGTCTTGTTAAAAATAATACTTTCGGTGTTTTTGTGGGTTTATCAAAGCACAGTCCGTTGCTACGGGCCCGATGTAGGGAACGGAGCAAAAATATCCTATCAAATTAAATAGGCTAACAAGTACTATTTTACATGGTACGCGCTGCCACCAGGTGGAGTGACATTAATTGCAGAAAATCCTGAGTTAAGAATAAAAGGGGGTTTACATAATATTTTAACTCTACAATTAATAACTGGGTAAAAACAACTGACGTTTAAAACGCTTGGTTTTATTTATAGAAAGTGAGAATAAAAAGGCACTTTACATTGTATCACGTTTTTACAACTGAAAGCTTTTGAAAATAAAGCAACGAATTTACATTAATAAATTCAACAAACGAACTTTTGCGTTTAAGAAAACAGTTACCTTTCACATCAAGAAAGTTCACTCAGGTGTGTTTCAACATCCTAATATAAAAAGCAACCGCAAGTTACAATTAGGCCTACAGTATGTTGTTTGTGCACAAACTCAACTAAACTTCCAGTTAAATCTGAACTAGATCGGCTCAACGGAAGCACTAGCAATTTAAGCAGGACTTTCACTTAAATTAAATTCATTAAAATAAGTAAGATAGACTTGGTTTTTAGGAAGGGAACCAACCACCCTGACGTTTTATGATTAACTAAGTTCGGAAACTGCCGATGTACGAAGTTAAAACGTAAAAATTCAAGCTAGAGGTTAATTTAAATTTGAACTAGTAATTTAGGTTTAGGGGCCTAAAGTAAAACTTTCAACTATAAACTACGCGAAAATACGAACCACAACCATCTGCCCGGCATGGCAACAATCGGACAGCATCGTCTCCACTCCCGATCGGCGTGACCACCTCCTAGCTTGAGATCT
>JAHWFP010231313.1:0-16539 GCA_023313725.1 Lithobius niger
CAGACACTTATTGCATTTAGGATTACAACCAAATGTCAAGATACGCATCCTTAATCATGAAATTTCTTTCATATATCATTGAGCAAAAAAAAAAGCTTCCTCCTGATAAACTTGAACAATACAAAAAAAAACAGATCATCTTTTGCCCCTCTTTTTCAACAAATCAACAAGCGTAAACCAGATTTTCCAATGGCAAAACAACCTCATTCTTGTTGAATTGGTTGCCCATGTTCTCAAAATTCTAGCCCAAGGGAACCACACAGTTCCAAATTGTATTCAATTATCAGAGATTTGGAAATTAAAATAATCCGTCACGATTGCAACTGAATGTATAGAATTTGTACACTTCTGAAAACCCTCACAAACTACTCATATCGTACCTTTCCACACCTACACTACAGTGATCCCATTTACAAACTCAGTAGCTTAAAAGATGAAATCCAGAGAGTTGGTGCTTACACCACCCACCCACAGCACCAGATTTTTCAGAATTTAACTGTTATTTCTAAGTTTGTGTGTGGTGGGTACCCCCTCTACTCGTCCTACGTTATAACAACCTTGCATGGCTACATAGAAACAAATTTTTAACCATCGTCACCACCCAGAAATTTCCAAATGTTTTGTTGCACCATACATACAAGGTGTTACTGAACCCTTGCGAGAATTCCTGCATCAGCTAGGTGTCCGACTTGTTTCGAAAAGCCATGTGAGCCTCAAACTTGCATTACAGAAGCCCATTTAAAATGATTTTAAGCTTGCTAGTCACTTAAAACGTACCACCATTTATCAGATTCCCCGTTCAGACTACTGCAAGGCTACTTACATAGGAACCATCGAACCATCATCCTATAGCAAAACACCAATTTAGAAGTAGTTTCCAACTTAGAAGTAGAATCAGAAAGAGAGAAACCAAAACCAAATACAGTCATTACTATTGAGATTCCCCTTATTTTGTGAAAGTCTCTATGTTAGTAGTCTCACTCCATTCTGTTACTTGAATTTTCATTTCAAATAGAATTACTAAGTACTACTATTAGTGTTAATGAGCAGTTAGGCTCCAAACTTAAAATATGCATGTAATAAAAAAATAATTATAAAAAAATAACATTTTTCCCACTTAGTTGGTATTTAGCAGATTTTTAACGGTATTTGCCAGTACCCTGTCCAAAACAAGTTTTTCCCGGGAAATTGCCAACCCTGCTTCCTCACTTATGCTTTCCACATGCTTTTGCTCGCTCTTCTAACTTATGGTTGGTAGTTCTGCCTACCAAATAGAACATACAATTTTTCAAATAATTTCGTTCTTTCAGCATTTATGTTTTTTTTTTTACTCTTGGTAATATAAGTTTAGTTTGATCTAACTCGAAATGTCGAGTATTAGGTTTTTTTCAATGTGCACTTTTTGGCTTTACTTTTATAATTACTACATGTAAACTAATACAACAAGTTAACCCAGCTTAGTATATTATTGAGAAAATACTCCTTGCACGATCTCCCTAATTGTGTAGTAGTTTTTTATTTTTTTTATGACAATCGCGCCGTACCTACTGCTGGCGTCTCTAGAGGAACGACAAGTTGGTCTCGACGATCAAAATGTGAGTCAGCATGCTCGTGAGCTGAAGATTTGCTTAGACCTCGCTCGTTAAATATATTATACTTTTTTTTTTATATTATATTTTTTTTAATTAATTTCTTTGAGCCTTAAGACGGCCGAAGCAACTTAATGCTTGTAGGGCTGAACCGGCTCAATTTCGAACATTACCAGACTTTTAGAGAAGAAGAAATGTCTGGTAAAGGGAGGTGACAACCCGGGGATTCGATCCGGGACACCTCCGATCATCGTAGGGGCCGAAAGATTGTCCAGAATTGGCCAGAATAGTTCCCATAGCCACTGAAGGAGCATGGTAGCCTCTCACGCTACCCTGGCCGGCAGTCCTGGTGGGGACTTTGCCAAGGTCCCCTTTCCAGGGGTTCGACCAGATCGGCAAGCCTCTAGATCCGCAAGGTGGTTTTCTGTTTTCGGCAAGAAGAGCTACATCCAATTTAGGACGAAAAATTAGATTGTCTTACTTTTATTGGTGAATATTGTGGAGGTGCCAGCCATTTTACTTCAGTCCTCCCCTCCACCATTTTGCTTATTTTGCTTTAATCCCTCCCCCCTCCCCCATTTTGCTTGTACACATTGGCACAGTGATATCAAAATATTTGAATTAGCACTTCTAGCACAATTAGCACAGCTTTCCGATAACAAAATATCGGTATGGATAATCGATATCGATTCATGTATAGGGAAACAACACCGATACAGATACTTCCTATCGATATTACATTAACTTACTAACAGCAAGACTTTTACAACGTCCATTTGACACTCACTTCGATGGCTCAGTGCACTTAGCTTCAGCCTCATGCACTTTAATTGCTGCAAGATGTGGTCCTATCCAGATCCGCAATACACCGCAGTGGTCCGACTCAAGAGCCAATAAGCTCTCTTCTAAACTACGCCAGTGTAGCTATGGGGGAAGGGGTGCCAGAACGTCCCAAATTAGAGTGTGGGGTGGGGGCACTCCCAACCCAACCCACTGGATGCGCCACTGTTTAAAGCGCATTGTTGCCATGGCACGGGCTTACCTTTCTAATCGGCTGAGGTAATTGCATCCTAGTAATTATGTCGATCTAAGTTACGAGACCTCTAACAGTAAATTTTGAATTCTTTTAACTCTTGATCAAATTGCCTTGATGAAAGTGATAGTTCAACTAAACAATTCAATTAGGTTTTACTTTTATGCTCTAATGCCATAAAAAGAAATTAGGCAATTTAAATATAAAACTAGTAATCAACATGCACAAAACAGTTATTTCACGAATCGGAGTAATTGCCATATTTTTTTTTTTTACAAAATTACAGGAAACTTGGCGCTGCCTTACGGACAGTACTAGTGCTGTTGCTCTCGTTTCGATAAGACAAACACGTGTGTTTTTCTCGGTCTTGTCTCAAAGAACCGAGATGACGGCAGTCTACTTATGCTATCTCGTCTTGATCTGTCTCGATTAGTTTGGTAGAGTCAAACTATATCACCTCGTCTTGATGCCACGGCGTAGCCACAACAGAGCACTTGAGGAACGTCGCCAACCCCACCACCTTTACCTAAAAATGCCCTTTTCGTAACCCTTGGTGCCCATTTTTCCTTCCCGAGCAACGAAACGATGCACAAAACGGTATTTTTCCAAATGTTTTCAGCTCCCCCCCCCCCCCCCCCCCGCCTTGATTTTACACTTAGCATAACGCATAAAGGTTTGCCATTTTAGACACAGAGCCATATGGAAAACGTTCCAGAAACAAAATAGCAGCCAATTTTCTAAATCGTTGGCCATGTTTAAGTTCAATATCAACGTTTCAACTAATGTATGGAATAGTTGATCACTGATGCAGTTATAAATATTTTTTTTATACATTTTTTGTATTAATATAAAAATAAGTTAAGAAATATAAATTTATCCATTTTCCGCGCCAGACATTTACAGGCCTATTTTTCAGTAGTGGACCGTAGTTCTCACTTATTCATCAAGCAATCCTGCGACGAGGTGAGAACAAAGGTTAGTCTGCTACCGGGAAACAGGCCCTGCGACCCGTATTTAAAAAAAAAAAAATTTTGTTTAGTATTGTTGACTAAATACAGTGAATTTGGATTTTGTGTGTACAGTACCACTTGTCTAATTGAATTAGGGTTGTACTTAGGTATTTTACTACAAATAACCTACATATTTTTTTTAGTGTGACAACCATCAATTTTGACGGGCTATATGCTTATTTTTGGGGGATGGGTGTAAGCTGCCCGCTGGGTGTAAGCTGCCCTTTCGGACCCGGATCTGCCCTTTTATTCTGGTAATAAATTATCACTATTATTATTATTGTTATTATTATTATGAAAAAAAATAGATTTTGAAGACACTACGATTGCTAAAAGATGCAAAAATATTGTGGCATTTTTTTAATCTTTGCTTTGTGCGCTTGTTAAATACTGACATGTTATTTGATGCCGGATGAAATGTCAACTACGCTTTACCTTTATTTCCTTTCAATCATGGATTGATGCTAGTGGCTTTTATCTTTGTTTTTTTATCCATACTGCATTATAGAAGGAAAAGCCAAAGGCTCAACAAGAGTAAAATTAATACAGATGCGAACCTATTTACGTTGCCTTTTGGACTTTGGCTTCAAAGGTCGTGGGTTCGATTCCCCACCCAGGCAGTCTGACATATAAGTCCAAAAAGGAACGTAAATAGGTTTGCTTCTGTATCTGTTGTTCCTCCTTGCCTTCGTTCCTTCAACAATGTAATCCCCCTCCTTCACTTCGCATTGTTATCTTCTTCTACACTGCTACCTGTGTGGACTGATGCAATTTCTGTTCACGAAGCAAGTGTAACTTCGGGCCGGCGCCATTACTGTATTAGGGTTAGCTTTCCGTAACTGGGGACGTACTTCTGAATTTCCTGTAACTTACCACAACTTCTTATGTGTACGATATGGCACATGGGCCAACTCACAGTTATACTAACGATTATGTACGTAGTGTTTTATATCTAGGCGACCGTAACCTGCCTTTAGACGACCTCCAGTCTGTATCCTCGTCTGTTGTCTTTCCCCCTTACCATCTTACCAACCCGAACCCGTCTTATGAGTTTCAGTGTCTCACGACTTAGGGGAGAGGGGGGGAGGGGATATGTGATAAGTAAGATGGGTTTAAATCTCTTGTGTGTCCACACCCCCACACTCTTTATTAACCAATGATGTCATCCAGATATCCACTGGCACTATGATCCCACCACAACAACGTGCATTTAAACAGGGTCATAATGCCTTTCCGGTGTATGGTAAATGCGACACAACCCGTCTTCGCAATGGTGGTGTGAAATGTGGGATAAAGGGGAGAATGGTTATAGGAGACATATAGGTACCCTTATTAAGCGCATCAAATATCAAGAATGGAAGTCGTGTAGTGGGGTAGCCGTTGTAGGTGAAGCACAGTTCTCAGTATGGGAAAGTACTTCGTTCTCCTCTCTGCGACGAGTGTAAGAGTGTTACGGGAAGGGAGTTTGATAGAAAGTGAGTATATGCCAAAAAAAAAAAAAGCAAAAATGGCACCCTTCAGAAATACAAAGCCATGCCTATGGCTCGCAAGCCCGTCCCGGCTATCAATAAGTCCAGTCCTGTGGTATGGCTTGATACTTTACGCCTTATTTTAACTGCTAGTCAGTTTTCAAGGTGCTGCTCACCGTGTACATTCGATGTAAAAAATGTGTACCTTAAATGGTTTTGCAAACACGATGTATATTTCCTTCTACCTAAAGGCTGTGGGTCCACTAAGGGTAAGGTGTGGAAACTAATTAAAGCGCTTTACAGCATGCCACAGGCAGGAAGATGCTCCTTACCTGTGGTACGACGCAAAGTACAGAGCTTGTATACTATCATGAGCTTGTGATGGACATGACACTCCACACTAGCAGCTGTTGCCCAGCTTGTTCTGCAGAAGCTTCTGCGGAGGCCGTTTCCCCCTCTTCGCTTTTAAGAGATTCTTATCGTTTACTTGGTTTTCGTAGTTGTGGCAAAAAACTTAATGGTGTAGGAAGATGTTGTTGATTCATAGAATGCTGCGGAAAGTTGCAGTCACATGCAAATACATATCTATGACTGTCGCGTGGAAATTATTTATTGAAACAAATAATTAAAAATCGTCCGTGCAAGTTTTAAGATCGAGCCGTAGCTAATATAATGAAAAATGCAATCGCATCCACCAAGCAAGAGGCATACACTCGTACTCAAAAACAAAATTATATTTCGGGAGGGGGTGGGGAGGAGGGCAGAAGGCATTTCGACATAGATGCCGTTTTCTTCCAAAAGTCAATCTTTTTGTTTACTTTGCTATTTTTTTTTTATTACTCCGTCGTGGCCTACTTTGGTACGTCTAGCCATATTCTTTGGCTCAGGCGTTGGTTGGTTTTTAAACTAAATAAAAAAAATAATTTCTGCTAGTTAACTTGAGGTTACTGAACGTTTCGGTTCATGCCAGCTTTTAGAAACTGGGACGCAAAGCGAAACTGTAATTTGCTTTAGCCTAACGAGCATACTCTGCGACTATTAGTTTAAAATTTAATTCTTGATGAGCTGGTTGAAGGTAAAAGTAAGAAAAAGGTTCTACATTATGAAGCCATTTTATGCTTTTTTTTTTTAATTGTTGGAAAGTGGGGGGGGGGGGAGTATCGAAAGATATAAAAAAGTGCATTTCACAGGAAGGAGCATTTTTTCCCCAGGGATCATTCTGCAACCAACTAGTTATTCGTGTGAATATTTTATTTTGTATTTTTTTTTTACTTAATCGTTAAACTAGCGGAGTCACTCGCTCATTCCGCGTTGTCTCGCTATGCTCGAGGAGCTTTCATGCTGTAACTCTTATGCTGCTGACGGCGAGACACGTGTTTTGTAGCCCAGTCAGCCTTGGCTTGGAGAAGCTATTCCCTTTCCAGCACGCGATTGAACTGCTATTGAGCCAGGAGGCGAGATATGCGATTTGTACCCAGTCGGCCTTGGCTTGAAGAAGCCATCACCTTTCTGGCATGCACCTAAATTGGCAATGAGACATGAGGCGAGACACGGGATTTCTTCCCCAGTCGGCCTTGGCTTGCAGAAGCTTTATCCATCCCTGCTGCAAGGCCGTTTCCTGAGCTAGCCGAGCACGACTCGCTCAATCCACGCATTTACGTGCTTCAGAAACACGAATGTTTGACACCCTTTTAAAACCAGTTCTACGGGTCTGTGTTTTCCATGTATCAAGTCAGTTATATACAAAACCAATTTTAAGATGTATACGTACACGGTGTGTTGCAAAATACGTCGTCCTTTTAGGTTATTTTTTGCGTGCATCCTTCTCCAGATCATCTCTCTTTGCTCGAGGAGGTTTTTATGAACAAACTATAACGTCATAAACAAACATCATGAGGGTTAAAAAAAAACTTTGACGTGATTTTTTCAGGGTGTTTCGCGTTTTTGAGGGTCATAATATCAAGTTAAGTGATGAAAATAAGCCTATCCGAAGCGCAATTTAATTATCTTTCGTTTGGCCTACTCTTATGTTTGTAGGTGCTTTAGTTCTAGAGGAGTAGAAGTACAAACAAAAACACAAACACACACACTCGCACATCATACGTCCTTAATGATACAGACTAGCGGAATCGCTCGCTTCGCTCGCTCATTCCGCGTCGCTCGCTACGCTCGAGGAGCTTTCATGCTGCAACTGTTGTGCTGCTGATAGAGATTCCACGTCTAAAACGATCAAGCAGACGCGTTTTTTGTAAGTCTTCACTACATAAACAAATGATAATCATAAATCATTCCAACAGTCTGGCCATCCGAGAGCTACGTGCGCCTCGATCCATGCTTACAGTAATTTCTTTGATTCCAAGCATCACAAACTCATGTGCTGATTATTTCGACACAAAATAATTGTAATTATTGCTCAGAGTTCGTCCATCACATTCCTAAGCACTCCTGCATTTAATCTTAATTATTCAAAACATACGATTTGTTTGTTAACACATTTGTATCTCTTCTCCTCCAGAGGTAATCCCCTATGAAGGTGAGAGATGAAAGCTTGAGAGAGTGCAAAGCGAGACACACGAATACTTCAGAAGCTTCAGAAACACGAATGTTTGGCACCCTTTTAAAACCAGGTTTCCATGCATCAAGTCAGTTGATACAAAACCAAATTCAATATCTATATGTGTTACGTTGCAAAATCCGTCGTTCGGTTAGGTTATTTTTTGCGTGCATACTTCTCCAGATCATCTCAGTGCGTAACTAATAGCTTCAAGACTATCCATGCTTCATGTAATTTCTATGTACTGATTATTGTACTGATTTTTTCGATGTACTGATTATTTAGACGAAACGAATTGCAAATGTTGCTCACAGTTCGTTCGTCACATTCCTCAGCAGATCTACATTTCACCTGCATCATTCCAAATAGTTGATTTGTTTGTTTGCACGTTTGTATACGTCTTCTCCTCCAGAAGTAATCCCCTACGAAGGTGAGGGATGAAATACTGATAGAGTAAAATGAAACACACATTGAAACGGTTTAGTTTACATGGAAATCGCTCACTTTGCTCGCTCAATCCACGCATTTCCGTTCTTCAGAAACACGAATGTTTGACACCCTTTTAAAACCAGGTCTAACACGTCTGTTTTCATGCAGCAACTCTTGTGCTGCTGATAGACATTCCACGTCTAAAACGATCAAGCAAATGGTCAGATTCCAGTACGCGTTTTTCGTAAGGCTTCACTGCATAAACAAATGATAACCATAAATCATTCCAACAGTTTGGCCGTCCGAGAGCTACGTGGGCGTCGATCCATGCTTCCAGTAATTTCTTTGATTTCAAGAGCATTACAAAATCATGTGCTAATTATTTCGACGCAAACTAATTGTAACTATTGCTCACAGTTCGTCCATCACATTCCTAAGCGCACCTGCATTTCATCTATATCATTCAAAACATACGATTAGTTTGTTTGTACATTGTACGTCTTCTCCTCCAGAAGTAATCCCCTATGAAGGTATGTACTTTATGCGAAAATCGCTCGGTCTGCTTGCTCAATCCACGCACCACCGTGCTTCGCTACGCTCGCTCATTCCGCGTCGTCTCGCTACGCTCGAGGAGATTTTTTGCTACAACAATTATGGTACAGACAGATATTCCACACAAAAAACGATCAAGCAAATTATACGAGTGTAGTATGTGATATCGGTAATCTCGAGAGAAGGTCAATATCATTTATTTTACGTCCATGGAGGCAAGCAAAAATATCAAGCAATTTATCAGAAAAGCGCTGTTTCTGATGACAAACACTGATTTTTATTTTTATTTCTTGTTTTACTTATTTTAAGAATATTGTTCTTTACGTCCTGCTCAGTACAAAGTTTTCCATCACTTCACTTTCTGATGACCCCTCTGGAGAAACATCTGTAGAACGTCAGATGAAATCTCCTATGAATGTGAGAGATGAAAGTTTGCGAGAGCAAAGCGAGACACATATTGAAAAGGTTTACTTAACGCGGAAATCGCTCGCTCAATCCACGCACCACCATGCTTCAGAAACACGAATGTTTGGCACCCATTTAAAACCAGGTTTCCATGCATCAAGTCAGTTGATACAAAACCGATGTTAAGATCTGTATGTGGTGTGTTGCAAAATACATTGTCCTTTTAGGTCATATTTTCGACTCATTCGGTCGCGTTTCGCTGCGCTCCAGATCATCTCTCTTTGCTCGTGGAGGTTTTCATGAACAAACTAGGACGTCATGAACAAACATCATGAGGCTTTTAAAAAAAACTTTGACGTTATTTATTCAGGGTTTTCCACGTATTTGAAGGTGATAATATCAAGTTACAGCGATGAAAATAGGCCTATACCGTGCGCAATTTAATTATCTTTCGTTTGATCATACTCCCATCTTTGTAAGTGCTTTGGTTCCAGAGGAATAGAGGTACAAACACACAAACAAGCACACTCACACGCACGTCCTTAATGATGTATTAGGAAGACTTAATTGTCGTGGTTGCAGGGGTAAAATACGATTAAAAATGTGACAAAAGGTCCCCATTCAGGTATCTGCATTATTCCCCAAAACATACCCTCTCTGCACACACAAACGTCCACAATTTTTTGTAATTGTTATTAGTTGATTTATATTTTTTATAATATTGTTACCCAATGTTTACCGACATAGAAAAAATCTACCAGTCGAAATACGACACTACAATTTTAACGATCCGTGGGCCTAAGAAAATTAGGTTCCGAAATCATTTACATTTTTTTCAGGACCAAGCCCACGGCCGTATACAAGCAACTTCTACTATTACAATTTTCACAAAGGTACTGCAAATTTATAGTTTCTTAAGTTATGGATCAAAGTACACAAGCAGGCTGAAGAGAGGTGGACGAAAATTTGGAACGTACAGTATGATGGGTCTGGTTACGGCAAATGTTTTTATTTTTATTTTTACAGTCAAGCATTATGGGATGCGTAACGTGCTTGTATTATCTATTATTTTCGTGTGCTCTGCAGTGAAATTTTTTGTTAGCCTAGTGCATTTTTTTTTTAAATAAAATATTATGACCCTTATTCACTCCTGAAAACGTAATACGAATATGAAAACAAACCACAGTACGCGTTTTTCCAGAGAAAGAGTGTTAAGCCGAAAAGAAAAGTGTTACTTTGGGGGGGGGGGGGCGTGAAAACTGAACAGGGAAAGCAGCCAGACGAAGAAACGCTGGGAAAATTTCGTATTCTTGGTTAACTTGCAGTAAGTCAGTACTGCTGCAATCGATCCGACTGTAGCTGTGCTCCACCCAATGCTGTGCGTACGTCTTCGATGAGGGGGATATTGGCCAGCCCACTTCCCAAACCGGAACTGAAAGCATGGCAACAGGTGCGCGATGCTGAGTGTCTCCTTCACCTCTTAAGCTCCATGGTACAATCCGCTCAAAGTGTGTCCTAAGTACGTGGATGTTCCAAAGATTGGAAACTATTTTTTCCTAAGGGCGAGGCGTCTCATCGAGTCACGTCATGATGCTTCATGGCACGTGATGTATAGGATCTTACCCGTTCCCGAGTGCTGAGCTCTAACAACAACGAGGTATTGTTGGGCTCAGCATGAGGGAACGGGTAAGATCCTATTTCTCAACCGCTTTCGCCTTCTCCGCATGACCCGTCATTGTTATCACGCGTTGACTTATTGTAGCATTTGAACTTGCTAACGATAGTTAAGCGGCGTACATATACGTTCTAGAGAAGATATGATGGTAGCAGCATCTGATGTTTAGCACGGTAACCAAACCACTGACAAAACAAGATAAATGCAGCGAATTTGACGATGAACAATTAAAGCAAACATTCATGGTGGCACATTGCATTTCCTACAACTGTGTTATGTTGTGATGAATTTTCATTCTTGCATTACGAAAGTTTCGTAGTCTTTTTTTTTTTTAGGTTGCAGCGCATTTCTGAATTTTAATAATGCGAAAGCTTTCTTGAATACGAAAGCTTCCTACTCTGCTTTTTATTTTGGTTGTTGGATGTATTTGATCTGTGTTCAATCATCATTGATAAAATTACGAAAAGAGATTCGTGTTGTTGGCGTTTATGCCGTATTTGTGACAGATGTAAAACAAAAATAGAAAGCAGTGCTGAGATATCCCAGCACCCAAACCGAAAACCATTGTTGCGATCCTACACTGTTCCATTGTTACAAGAGTGCGGAGAAGAAGAAGAAAGCGGTTGAGAAGTACGACACTAGCGGTTTTTTCAGGTCTTTAGGTCATTGGTGGTTTGGAAGACCTAAAAGCAAAATACCGTTGCACTCAGCTCAGCCGAGGCTGAAGTTATTGTGATTGTTGAATGTATTACAGATGTGCAATGGATTGTGGATTTTTTTAGGGTGGTTCGTTCCATTGTTCGTGAATTGCCTCTACTGACAGTCAGTTGGCAATAGCCCTGGTGGATAACAACGCTAGTTTTTTCTCCGGTTACGCTCAAAGTGTTTAGGGTATTGGTGGTTTGGAAGACTTTAAAGCAAAAGGTCGTCACACTCAGCTCAGCCGAGGTTGAAGTTATTGCGAATGTTGAGTTTATTAAGAGTTGTGCAATGAATTGTGGATTTATTGAGGGTGGTAGATTCCATTGTTCATGAATTATTGCCCCTGTGTTTTAGTACTGACAACAAGTAGCCAATAGCCCTGGTGGATAACCTCATTTGTAAGGTGTGTTCAAAACATTACGCCCGTAAACTGTGATTTATCAGTGCCTGTATATTGGCCAGTTCTACTAAGCTTCATTATGTTCCTAGTGAGGACCTACCTGCCGATATATTAACCAAGGACTGCATTAAAAAGTTTGCAAAAATTTAATTCTTGGTTTTCTCTCCAGTTGCTTAATGATTCCTTTCCTTAACTATGTTAATATTAACCTTGTTACAGTGGCATACGACGAATTAACTGATAACCTCATTTGACTTGTTTTGTGTCAATAGACTTAATCTACTTTTTGAAGCTGTTTCCAGCTTTAAAGGATCTTGTATATTTCCTCTTTATGCTAATTGTGGCAGGTGTGGTAACCTGAAACGGCAGGGCTACCATCTACAACGCGTGGTTCCAACCTGGATGCGAGATGCGCCAAAATGTAAACTCCCTCGGCAGGATTTAAATATGGCCTATGATAGTTTGTATCTTGCATTACCTTCTACTGGCTACTGACTAAAGCTGTAATTCTGCAGAGTATGGTTCGTTCCCACGACCTCAAAAAGGGTTTTCCTAGGCCTATAGTTAAGTACATACGCTGATGCATACCAATGGTGAGTACAGCTGTATTAAAAATACGACTGAGGTACCGTGGATCTTTTATTATCTGACAACAGAGAAAACGCCGATCATGATGTTATAAAGATGAGGCCATAAGATGCTTTTCGTCCAAAACTTGTTTTTTTTTTTTGTAGTAATGTTGGAAGAATCACAAATAACGTTTCGCCTCTGTGGCATCTGGCAAATGATTGTCACTCACTTTTAGTTGACAGGATCACTACCATAACAGCTGACAGGATCACTATTGGCTTTGCTTTAACTATGGAACGCCCTCACCTTGCTCAATTATGAGTCGTGTACGGCGATACAACCGATGAAGTATTAGGGTGTAAATTGCAGTTTATCATCAGCTTCAAGTTGACTGCGTGATCTTCTATTCTGTGATAGACATCTACGAAGTTGGATTTATCTTCTTACCTGAAGCTAGGTTCACGATTGACCATCAGTTACCGTCAGTTGTTTTTCAGACCTTTCATTTAAACTCAACCTTCTCCAACGGTAGGTTGTGGTCAAGTTTTTTTTGTCAAAATAATTCTTTGGTAATAATCGAAGGAGACAATTAGTGCATGATAATTGATAGGCAGATTGTGACAGAGGTTGAGAGGAGTTACAATTGTTGCAATAATACGTACAGTTGGTATTAAATAAATAATAAAATAAATATACATTTTCCACATGAATGCGGATGGTTACCGGAAGGGTTGTGGGCCGCTAATACCGTACCAGGAGAAGGGGTGGGTTGGGGGGGGGGGGGGGGAGTGAAATACCTGACGAAATTTGTCGTTTACAATAGCCGACTAAGAAAAGGGGCTCAAGTTTTTCTGATTTAAGCGATTTGCGAAATCCTTCTAGGGTTTCCATGCACACAGTTTCGTATTGTAGAGAATTCCAGATAGGGACGACTTGCACCCCAAAGAAATTTTTTCTACAGTCGCGACTGGATCCTTGAGCCTCCATGGGTGACCCCGTGTTACATGGCGATGTTGTACATGGTTAAAGAAGGGCATATCAATGCTAATTAAGCCCTGCACAATTCGATATGTGAACACTAGGTCATACCTAATTCGGCGTAACTCCAACAATTCCAGTCCAGTCCTAGCAAGCCTTTCAATATGGTTTAAATCACGGAGCCCTGGGAGGCTTTTTGTAAACTTTCTTTGGACTGACTCAATAAGGTCAATGCCCTTTGTGAGATACGGCGACCATACCGGTGTTGCACTTTCAAGAAGTGGGCACACAAAAACCTTAAACGCCCAAATTTTATTTTTCAAATTTCCAGACGTAAAACATGTATTTACCACAGCCAAACGCCGGAATGCCAGTGCACTCACCTTTTGGCAGTGCAACGACGACTTCATGTCTTTGGTGAACCAAATGCAACGATCTCGAATCTCGTTTACCTGCGGTAACAAAATTTCATCCAGGGTATAGGGGCATCCCGGATTACTATTTCCTATGTAGAAGACTATTTCCTATGTAGAAGACTATTTCCTATGTAGAAGGTAAGACATTTCGCGATGGATAGTGGCAGCTGCCAATTATTTGACCATAAATGTACCTCGGAAATTGCTTCCTCAAGGCATAAAGATGTACTGTTTGTAAGATTTTCGGTCCCCATCTGAATGTCATCTGCAAATTTTACACCAAAAACAGGTGGCATATCAAGATTTAAGTCATTTAAGCAAATGGGAAAAAGAAGTGGCCCGAAAACCGACACCTGAAGGACGCCACTGAGTACCAGTTCTCTGATGGTTGATTTATAATAACTGTTGAAAGCGATCCTAAAGGAAAGCTTCGAGCCAACTCAGAAGTTTTCCACTAATACCACAGCCGTTTAACTTGATCAGCAATTTTTGGTGTACTACTTTTAAAATCGAAGTATACGGTATCAACAGTTACGCCAACATCCATTGCAGAAGTCCATCGATCAAGGACAGCCAGCAACTGGAGCGCAGCAGACCTTCCTGGAAGGGATCCAAACTGATCACTTGGAAAGACGCTGCATGCATTTAAAAAGGCCAGAAGGGTATCTCTAATAGCTTCCATGATCTTGCCTGCAACACAAGTCAATGCTATTGGTCGATAGTTTTGTGGGTCTGATGGTGAGCCCTTTTTGAAAACAGGAATCACATTTGCACGACTTCGGATATCAGGCAGTTTACCCAGGTCAAAAGACTTGGTAAAAACACTTTGAAAGTGGTTGGCTAATTTCGTGGGCTATCTGTTTCAACAAAAAAGCTGAAAGTTTATCCGGACCACAAAACCGGCTCGGCTTCATTTTTAGAATGGATTTAAGAACCGTTTCCTGTGCAAAGTTTACCTAGGAGCAAGTTTCCTCGGGTTTAGGATTTTGTGGGAACGCGAGATTTTGGCTTCCATCATTCGTTATAGTATTTGCGGAAAAAAATTTACTAAGAGTATATACGCCTTAGAGAAGTCATCAATTAGAAATTTGCCATCCACTTTGAAAGGTGGCAGTGTTCTGGATGAGTTTGTTTTAAGTCTGTAGAATTCGAAAAGGACTGCTGGATTTCGCTCTTGAATGGCCATTTTTTCCTTTCTACTATGCCAATCCTCAGTTGAAACGGAAAGCAATTTCCTCTGGGTGTTATAGGCGAGCAGTGTTGCAGGGTTTTAATCCATTTTATACTGCCTCCACATCTTTAATTTGCAACGTTTTATTTTATGTAAAAGGATGGATATTTGCTTTTGCCGGAATTGGGGACCTTGCTTGATGCTAAACGGCAGTTATCTATGTGGTTTGCCACAATCGCCATGAAACAAGTCCATGCAGAGTCTATAGAAGGATGGATCAAAAAAATCAAGTTTTCCCAGTCCAACCCACTAAGAGATGCCCTCAGGCTGGGGAAATCTACCTTATACTTCGAATGACCTCTGCAGAGTTTATCAACTCGAGGTGCTCCTTCGCCATTTAGTAGATTTTTTTTAAAGTTACAACACAATGATCACTGTTTTCGAAATGGCTTCCCACCACCAGATCGAAAATCAAGCGATCATCATGCGTAAAAACCAGATCGAGAATGTTTACACCGCGCATTGGTTGTTTAACCAGTTGTGTCATACCCAGACGAGCAATCAGCTCAGTGAACAGTCGGTGGTTTGGATCAGTGGCATAGTTTCTCTCCCAATCGACAGTTGACAAGTTAAAATCTCCAAGTAGAACGGTTGTCTGGCCAGGTACAAAAGATTTCAAAATAAAACTACAAATTGTTTACCTCGCTAGCGATTCTGCTGTCAGGCAGGTAGCAAAAAACAAAATTTAGTCCGTCGTTTGGCAAAGATATCACAATCCCTTCCACAGCCATCGAAACATCTATTACAACAGCGGCCACGTTTTTACGACGTAAGAACAGTAGCCCTCCCCCTCTCCTGCCACGGTCACGTCTCACAACTGAATAATAATTTAGGTTAGGCACCATGGCATCCATGAATTCCTGGTGAAGCCATGACCACAACAAAGACAAGGTCAAGTTTACCAGCATCAGTCAAAGCCCTGAAGCAACCAATGTTTCTAATGATACTGCGAGCATTAATTAAAATACAGGATAAGCCCCCAAAAGACTGAATTTCATTTTCTTGGCACGTTTGTGGATTGACGACATGGGTTTCCCCAATTATAACCTTTAGTTTTCCAAGGACACGTAGATAGATGCAATCTCATGTTGTAAGCATTTTTGCCTCTACTAGTTAGGTGTATTTTGTCCCTAGCCAACAAGGTTGGGTCACCTAGGATTTCCTTATCTAGTGACACAAAGGAAAAATCGTTCTTCATGCACATCTTTCTTAAGAGACAATTCGTATGAATAATTTTTTTATCCATTTCCAAATTTTCCTGCCCCAGTGTAGGGAATAATCCAATTATAGTAATCCTCGATTTTGGGCAAGCGATCTTCAACGTTGTTGCACAGTCTACAAGCTTCATTACAATGCCGTTTGGCGGGTCTTCAGTAACATTATTTGACCCAGCGCAGATTATGTATGAACCGCATTTCGCACTATCTTCGAGTATATCATGAAACCTTGCTGGTAAGTCTTCAACCTTTGCTCCCGGAAAAGTCCAGGTCTTCGATTCAGGGTGGTTACTACCCCTTAAGCCTCTA
>JAHWFP010231368.1:0-11644 GCA_023313725.1 Lithobius niger
GATATATGTGGAATTTGAGGGACGAGTCTATTGGCAAGTTGGAGGAGCCCCAATGGGCTACTCTAGCTCGCCAATAATCGCCGAGATGGTTCTCCAACATCTGGATGAAATGGTGCTGAAGTCGGGGCTTAGCGTGAGAATTTGGAAGAGATTCGTGGACGACACCTATGCTGTGCTGAAGAAGAATAAGCTTAATGAGGTACTAACGAAGGTTAACAACTGGAGGCCGGGGATTGAAGTCACCATGGAGGAAGAAAAGGATGGAGCCTTGCCTTTTCTTGAAGTCAAGGTGTGCAGACTGGAGGGAGGGCGAGTGTCGTATGAACCATTCAAGAAACCAATGGCTACCATGAGAGGCATCCCCTACCGTTCGGGCCACCCAAAAATATAACTGAAGGCCATTGCCCTCAATGAGTTTGTTCGGCTGGCCACAAACTCGAGCTGTGAGCATCTTGCCAACCCACATCTTGAGGAAGCCAAAGGTAAATTCTTGAGCTTAGGGTACCCAGGTGTAATGATTAATGGACTTATGAAGAAAGCGAAAGCTGTAGCAAAGGCAGGGAAGAGAGAGAGAAGTAAAAGTGATCCAACTATGCATATGAAACCAAGAGTGACACTCACCTACCTTGAGGGAGTTAGTTGCCCAATTCAGCAAGAACTTAGAAAGAATGGCTTCAGAGCATTTATTAAGAACGAAGAAAGACTGGGCAAGAAGATACAAAGGAAGGGCCAACACCATGAGAATGAAAAAATGTTGCGACCGAAGGTGACCCAAAAAGCCAGGGATGAACAAGAACTAGCACGAGTACAAAACACCAGAGAAGGAGTGTATAGAGTACCGTGCAAGGACTGCAATGCCGTGTACATTGGCGAGACTAGAAAAGGAATACGAACGAGGCTCAGCCAACATATGGGGAATGTTAGAAATAAAGCTGTCGATAACAGCATTGCAGTCCATTGCACGGAAAGGCAGCATGATGTTGAGTGGGGTAAATCGGTGACACTGATTAAATCTAACTCGAAATGGGACAACCATTTAAGATGCCTTGAATTCATTAAGATGCACGAAAACAGGCAGATCCCGCTTATGAATGTGCAAGGCCCTTCGTTTTCATATGTTACACACCTGATTGGGAAAGACTTGCGAGGGAAGCTCGAAGTTGAATGGAAGATTGTGTGTAAAGAACGGCCCGAGTGATACAGTGGGCAAGGGTGAACCAATCGACTGAATATAGCAGACAGCAGCAGTTTCGAATTCGAACAGTGTATTGGACTGAAAAAAGAAATGTAAACAGAGTTCAAACTTACCTTTAAGGTGCCTGATGACGACTACAGTTAGTAGTTGAAAATTTGCAGTTAGTGGACTATCTTCGTTGTGAAAGTGTGCGTTTTTGTGAGTCTCGTGTGACATTTTTCAATCGTTGTAGTGTTTCACAGTAAGATGAATAACGGTGTTTTTATTGTATATGCTTTTATTTATTTTTGGCATAAAGCCGAAAACATTAGTTTAGTGTTTTAGAGGGAGGAGCTTCCTCTACGAAGGTACTTAACCTCCCTAATAAATGTACAGATACTTTGTTTTGATATTTCTTAAAGTAGATTTAAGGTGACGATCTAAGATGCACTTGAGAAATGTCCGACACCCAAAAACCCTAATTTTACGTCTATAAATATTAATTCAAATGTATAAAATGCGTTTTAGCATTCGCTGGTAACCTTAACTTTTATTTTATAATAATCGTTTAACGTAATCTTTTGCCATCCCAACTACCGGAGCTTAGGCAGCTTTTCATTTTCGTCTTTTCTGTTTGTACTTTGTTGTTCCTATCAAAACCGACTTAGCATTCAATTTCCCAAAGTAAACCTGGCATCCCAATGTTAATAATCAAATTTATTGAGATCATTCCTTCAATAGTCGCGATGTTTAACATCTTGGATAAATAAGAAAACAATCCGTAGTAATTAAAGGCCTTATTCACGTTCTAAACAATGAGGCTCTACCGGCCTCTCTTTATCACGCAGTACATAGTTATTCCTTCAAACGGCGCCAAGAGAAAAATCCTTTGCGCTGCCGACTTTTCTATTGTTCTCAAGGCCCTCAGCCTATCAGACCTCCGTAGCTCTCCTTGGCGTCCGCGCTAAGGTCCAGAAAATCCTCTGCTCCAGCATAAAAACCGAGCCCCAAGAGGCAATCGTCAGCACACGCTCAACAGATCTCAAAGCCAGAGGTGACTACGCCAGTCGGTATAGGAGATGTCCTGTCCGAATGTTGCCATGCCGGGCAAAGGTAGTTGGTTTGTATTAGACTAGTGTTAGTTTAGAAAATTTAATTTTGGAAACCCCATTCGAAATTTTAGTTTTAAATTAACCTAACCTTAGCTTTGAGGGAATTATGGAGGTGGAGCCATAGTCGGCATTCTAGGCCCCCATCGCCATAACGTCAGGGTTCACGGTCCCTTTCTAAAAACCAGCTTTTGTTTCCCGTGTTTATTATTATGGATTTAATCTAAACAGTAAATCTGCATTTAGACAACGTATTTTTCGGGTGCTTCCCTAGATACTAAGGATCTACAGATTTGAAGATTTGATCTTAGGTCGGACTTAAGAAACATAGTCTTGACTATTTGTGTGTAATTCCCGCGGTTTGCACCAAATAGATTTATTTCATGTAATTCCCGCGGTTTGCTTGTTATAACGGGTTCCCGAGGTCCCACAAACATTTTCTAATCGAAATTGTAGTTTTTACTCTTCACCCAGTTGTGTGAAGTTTGAGTTGAATTTCATGTAAATTCTTGTTGATTTTTCCTGTTGTAAAAATCGCCGTGCTTTTTATTTAAAGCTTTCTTGTTCTGACACTAGTTGATTTTAAATGTAATTGTTTATATTTATTTGCCTTTTAATAAACCTACGAGTTTGTAAAACGCCTGTTTTTCTGCTAGTTTGACTAAATGTAGAAGTTATAGTTCTTAAGAAACCCACTTAATAATTAAACTTAGAGATGCATTTAGAAACACCCACCTGGTGGCAGCGAATACCCCCCTTTAATTTTGTCTAGTTAGCCTACAGTTAGGACAAATGACTCTGTTACCCATACTGGGCCAGTAGCATACGTGTGTTGTTTTCCGTAAAAGTAAAAACCGCCACCACAACTAGAAGTTAAAGGTCAAAACCATCTTGATGTCGGCGAGGCTACAAGCACCTCTACAGTCGTAGTTTCGGCCGCTACATCGCACTTAGGAAACATAGTCTGGTAGTATTTCGTGTAATTCCCGCGGTTTGCACTTAATAACAGGTTCTTGCGAGTTCCTGGCAGAACTTTTTCTTGTCGAAATTGTTATTCTTTGCACATAACATGCAAAGGTTGAAACTGAATTTAATGTAAATTCTTGTCAGATTTAATGTAAATCTCGTGTTGCTTTAATTTAAAAGCTTTCTTGTTGATGCTAGTTGAAATGTAAATACTTGCTTTTTATATTTGCCTGTCATTTAATAAACCAAGAGTTTGTGAAACGTCAGTTGTTTACTAGTACGATTAATTACTAGACTTAATTAATTAAGAAAACCACTTATTACTTGAAGTCAGGATTGCAATTAACCACCCACCTGGTGGCAGCGAATACCCCCCTTTAAAGTTGACTAGTTAGCCTACAGTTAGGGCCAATGACTCTCCGTTACCCATACTGGGCCAGTAGTACATGTGTGCTGTTTCCTGAAAAGTAAAAACCGCCACCGCAACTAGTAATTTAAAGGTCAAAACCATCTTGATGTCGGCGAGGCTACAAGCACCTCTGCAGTCGAAGTTCCTTTTACCAACGTTAAAAGTGTGGCATTTAGGAACGGAAAGCAGAAGTTGCCAACATTCCGACCAGGTTACAACCTCCTGTATCTGGTTAACCAACTCATGTGAATACGAGGACTTTTTTATTTCTGTACCTACCTCGAGGTCATCCACAAATTTGAAACCAAAAATATTACTATTTTCAAAAGACAAGTCGTTGACATAAATTACGAAGAGTAGAGGGCCAAGCACAGAACCCTGAGGGACGCCACATGGCACGCTTGACCATGATGATAGGGAGCCCTCCATGAGCACCCTCTGCTGACGGTTATGGAGGAATGCAGCAAGCCATTTTTTGAGCCTACCAGTAATACCACAGGTATCTATTTTTAGAAGAAGTTTACGATGGATGATAGATTCAAAGACTTTCTTGAAGTCAAAGTAAACAGCATCAGTAGGAAGTCCAATGTCCACGGCACTTGTCCAACGGTCAAGGACCAGTAACAGTTGGTGCAATGCAGACCTATTAGGGAGAAAACCAAACTGATCATGACGGATCACCGAATGTTCCCCCAAGAAACTGACTAATTTATCACGGATTATGGATTCCATGACTTTACATGCCACACAAGTTAAACAATCGGCCTATAATTCACTGGATCAGATGGGGAACCCTTCTTAAATACTGGAAATTATATTTGCCTGGCTCCACGATTCAGGCATCCTACCCTGAGCAAAGGAGATTGAAAAGAGTTTAGAGAGAGGGTAGCAGATTTCTGATGAAATGGTTTTAAGGAGAAAAGCCGATAGGCCATCTGGACCGCAGGATTTAGTAGGTTTAAGTTTATTCAGAGCTGCAATGACAGAATACTGGTGGAAAGATACTTCCGAACACTTTGCATCCAAATTTACAATCTGCTGCGGGGGAATTGATGGAGCACCATCGTCTATGATGAAATTTGAAGCGAAAGTTGCTCTTAGAACCTCCACCTTCTCAGTGTTCACGACGAAGCCATCAGTCACTTTAAGTGGAGGGATGGCTTGGGAAGATGAATTTTTACATCGATACAGTTTAAAAAGAGAAGCCAAGTTGTGTTCACGTAGCACAGCAGATTCTTTGGCACAATTCCAATGCTCTGTAGCCTGAGATGGGGACGTAGCTGGAGTTCGAGAAGGATTAGATGAGCGTGCCGCGATCGTTGTGGGTGCTGTCCGAAGGCGTCGTGTTCGGGACCGAGCACAATAGTATGCCCGCCATGGTGGGGATGAAGGAATAGGTGATAGCAAAGCATGGCGGGCGCGAAGTAGCACATAGTTGATGCGTTGAGAGCGATAACGTCTCTGGAGGGTTTCGAGTTCGTTTGAAAAGGCGGAAGGAAGGCATTGTCCGATTGTAGGGTGGTAGAAGATGCGGCGGCTTCCTGTAACGCTGGTAACGTGGATTGAGCAGCACGAAGGGTGTCCAGTTCCTTGGCGAACCCATCGATGTAGTCTAAGAGGAATTTTATGTTGAAATTGAAATTTTCAAGTTCTCGCGCGGACAGGTGTAGGCCTCTAAGCAGGGCGGTATGGATTGTAGATGCTGAAGGGAACGGAGCAGACCCAGTCGGGGAAGGCATTTTACAAAGGAAAAAGGTTTGGAACGTGGCTGTTGAATCTTGAGGAGGAGCAGTAACAGCCAGAGAAGAAGTGCAAGAGACGGCTTTTTTGGTGGAGCCAAGTGAGAGCGTGCGGTTTTAATGCGTGCCTTGGGACGCGTTCCGGATGTTCCGGGAACGGCAGGGATTTTGTCGGTGCTGGTGATGCGAGAGCTTTTTACGGGATGCAATGGCAGAAGAGGCACTAAGGCTGGACGCTTGGTAGGTGTCTTCTTAGAGGAAGTTGATAGTGTTTGTGGTGGAACGTCAGGTTTGGCCAGTGTCTTGAGAGACCGTTGTTCTTTGCGCTGACGCGCCACTCGGATGGAACGCTTCCTTGACGCTAGCTGGCGGAGGAGAATTTCAGACCAGCGAGTCGGGGAGATGAGGAGCCAGATACGGCATTTCTTGTCAAGTCCATTGCACGGGCCGTGCTTTTGGCAACACGGGTGCGGGTCGAAATGTGAGGATGGTGTAGGGCCAGAAAATCTCAGACAGGAGCAAGCTTTAGGTGAAAATAATTACAAAATGTACATTGTTTTGTGAGTTACGGTGATCGGAAGTGTGAGCACTACGGCTCAGTTTGGAGTCTTTTTCAGATGGCTGTTGTGGAAGAACCAGAAGGAAATTTAATGTTCTGTTTTCGCAAAAAGGAAGTTCTAATGTGTAGCTATTAAGAGATGCAAACTTTGGTCGATTCTGTCCGTAACTTCTAGTGGAAATCCACGCTCAAAAATGAGGTCTTTGGCGGTTGGGTGGGGGGGGACCTGAAATGTGGAGCTTCAGAAATTTGAGTGTTTTCCCCGAGGTTTTCGATTTTTGGAGTCCGGGTATCCTCTCCAAACCACCTGAAGCACAGGACTTCACTACAAGGGTCGTGGGGCACCCTGTCCCTTCGCCGGAGACCTCATCCGTTGCTGTGCGTGTGGGAGAGGAGCACTAATTTTATCCCGCAGCTCAGGAGCCAGAGCCAGGAGTTGTCCGTCAAACAGGAACGTGGATTTATAAATCGGGAGCAGGCGAAGATTCCTTAGCGTATTCTTACAACAGCGGATGCTACGACGGAGTACAGTTTAAGGGTTTTTGTAGCTGTTAATTCAAATGAGATAATCGCAACATTTAATGCTCTAACCAGTCAGCCGTGCACAGAAAGTTATTTTTTTTATCTAGGAAAACCTCGAAAAAAGACCCCTGGGCGCACTCCTCAGGACCTAACTTGCGATAAGGATCGGAATAGAGGGTACTATAAGCACATGCGCAACTATCAGCTCTATTTAAAGTTAACAGACTAAATAGAGTGGTTTAAGGTTACCAAACAACTTGTTTTACATAAAATTTGTTTACACTGAAGGGTTTAGAGATGGAACACTGGGAGGTTTTGTGGATAATACCCAACAACATTTTAACGACAGAGTTGACCTTTTGCCCTCAGAGGTGAGACAGACAAATTTTTTTGCAGGAAAAATGTTTCGTGAAAACCTAAAGAAGGGCCAACCGGGAACAAGTTGCAACTCCCGTAGAATATTCCTAATGAATATTTAATTAGTGTCGTTACAGTCTTTGACAATATTCTCCCACAAAGGGAGACGTCGATAGTGACAAAAAGAGTAAAAACATAGGTGTAGAGTTCCGAAATGGGAAAATAGCTGAAAGTTCCTTTTGGTGTGGTTGCACTTTCAATATACCACTTGACAAAATTTAAAGAAAAAAATTAATTTCCAGTCAATTCGTACTGAAAATTATGTGTTTTAACAATTAATGTTTAAACAAAATACCTGCTGAGAGTATCAGCGTTCACAACACAACTATCCAGGCTTGTCCAACGAAGCAGTTTAAAGTTTGCAGACTTTAAAAGCAATAAAACAAGATTTTTGGTGTTTAGGTTAGGTGTTCATAGATGTAGCCACTTTTGTAGAGGCGTACAATTACTATTTGAAACGGCGGACGCTACGACAGCTCAGGTGCTTGTAACGCCCCCGGTTTCCTGGTTTGACACGGAGATTCAGCTTAAGGTGTTGCAGTGATTATATCAAGTTTTACGGCATAAGCACAGCATGGGCTACAGTCCCAGCATGGGGGATGGAACGTCGGGACCCTAGAGGTTTACATGCTGACACACTTCTAGAAATTTTGCCAAACATTTTTCCTCTAAATTTGGTATTTTTGTATAAGCAGAGCACAGGCATAACTTACTAGGTTGGGCCCAAACAATAGTCAGGGACAGATGACAGTGCCTGCTGGGTAATGAACAGATGACAATCTGGTGGTAAGCTACTGAAGCTTCTTATATTAAATGTTTGAGCATTGAGCAGAATTAAACGATAATCAGCCAATAGCTAAAGGTAAGTATTTTCGGACGGAAATGAAAATGAACACTGAATGTACAAATTGAATTTAGTTGTTCACTCTTGCATAGATTGTGCTGACACTTCACTGTTATGAAAATGGTATGCAAAATGTATTAACCATACTGCTTGACACCATGATACAGAAACACTTACTGCAAATTGTGGTTGACTAGAATGTGGATGGCGTTGCTTCTGCTGTTGACGAAGTTGCGAGTTCTGTTGCGGCCGATGTCGAAACTGCTGATTTTGTTGCAGATTTTGATGGTGTTGCTGTTGTTGATGGTGTTGCTGCTGATGATGATGCTGGTGCTGATGATGTTGTAAACCGGGATTCCCATGTTGATTAAACACCATATTTTGGCCTTGGGGATACATTGGTTGTGAAGGAGGAGGCTGGCTAGTAAATGGCTGTGGACCGGGTGAGTTCTGCCATACTGGAGCATACTGTTGCTGGACATTCTGATTATAATTACCTGTATTCGTAACAATAATTGTTAAGAGTCAAAACCCCAACTTCACTCTACATAAAAACGGGTACTGATAATAAATTATTAGGTATAAGCAGGAGCGACAAAAAGGAGAGCCCAACATAAAGCTAAGTCCCCATGATAGTACTACTGCATGTTACATCTCTCGTCCTGGGTCTCGACACCTCCATGAGGCCAAATGTGAAACAACTGGTGGCAACTTCTTTCTAGGATATCTCGTGTTAGAAAAAACTTGTGACTTCCCCATTCCTCAGCCTGAATGGGGTAAGTCAGTTTTTATCCCTGAATACCTAGCTGCTAAATATTTGCATATTTGTCTCTTTTAGATGAATTTTCCTGACCAACTAAAAAATCCTTGATACTCACCATCAAAGAATCCTTCAATATGGCATTTCCTCGTACCTCACGTACCTGCGCACACAGTGAGTGGCAACAAAAACCTTAAGTGCATGCAGGGATAAAAACTGATTTACCCCATTCAGGTTGAAGAATGGGGAAATCACACATTTATATCCCAGAATACCTCCCCAATTAAATATAATAATAATAATAATTAGTTTAACCACAACACAACAATGATTAGCAAAATGGAAGGGCAAATTCAACCACTGACACCAGACCTATATTTATTGACACTAGTTCAATATTTGCATTGCAGAGACATCGACAACTTGTATGGAGGAAGTAGCCATCGTTGCCTCCCGGATTAATTGGTGGAGTCACTGTTGCTGCCTTGAATCTTCTTGTGAATGGTGAGGGAGCCAAGATAAGATAAAGCAGCAGAACAGGTCATGTCTCAAAGGTAATAAGGGGTAAATTCTGTCTCGCACTTCCACGAGGCAGCCTGAAGGATTCTTCAACTGGTACGGTGTTGTAAGCAGCCCAAGAGGCAGAGAAAGCACGTACTTCATAGGCAGTCTTTTTAACATTGTCAAACGAAAAGAGCTGGTTGGCATTTCCGTAGGTTTACAGATGAGAGCTCGAATCCAAGAAGCCAACATGGCCGGAGTCGTTTGTCCTGTAGATTTAAAGAGGAGAAAAAGTTTCGTGCATTCTATTCTACACTTCGAGTCTTTAATTTCGTGTAGACAGTAATGTAGAGCCCTCACAGGACATTGAAGTTTCTCCTCCTCTTCGCCAGCAATAGAGTGCAAATGTGGGGATGATGGGGAGGGAGCGCATCCTCCAATTATACGCAGTCCGAAATTAAAAGAGCAGCCAACATGAATAAAAAGATATAATACAAACATGGAAAAAGAATTAAAATGCAAGTTAAATCATCCTTATTAGTCAAAAGTACAATCTTAAAAACACTTCATGAACTTGTAGAGATTGACCTTCTGCTGAGCTCTTGACCTTCTGCTGAGCTCTCTTAAAACTATGCAGGGATCGTGCCGGGACTACCCTACAGGGCACAGAATTCCTAACACGCACAACACGGTTAGCAAAAAAGTGCTTGCAATTTTCTCCAGTAAAGGAGTCATGCGTTAATTTTAAAGGATTGCTCCTAGTAAAGACATTATGGCTTAAAGTAAAAACCTCTCAGGCTGTAGTGTAGTTTGGTTGTGCAGAATAGAGTATGTGAGATGAAAGTCAGGCTGTAACGGCAGACGCTACGACGGCTTAGGTGCTTGTAACGCCCCCGGTTTCCCTGGTGTACGTGGAGTTTCAGCTTGAGGTTATACGGTGTTTACGACGACTTTTTACGTTCATTAACACAGCATGGGCGACTGTCCCAGCATGGGGCATGAAGCGCCGGTCCTAATTAAAGGGGCCTAACCTTAAACTGTCGGTATCGCTGCCACCAACGGTGGATTTAACTGTTTTACTAGCTAAAATTAAAGATGGGCTACATATTTATTTTACACTAAAATACAATTAATCAAATCTAGCAAACGACTGAAGCTTGAAACTCCTGGTTTTATTTTTGCGACAGAGAATGAAAGTACACTTTACATTATGGTTTGCTTCTTAAAGCTCTTGATTACCAATTAATTAAAAAGGCAACAAATAGAATTTACAAAAGTAGCAATTCACAATTCAAACAAACAACGCTTCTGTTTGAGTAAAAGTTTAAATTTTCACAAAAGAAAAAGGAATATTAGGTGCTCCCGGAGACACCCACAAGACTCAACAGCCGCAACTGATAAAAGTCTGACAGTATGTTTCTACATGATCAACCGTCCACAGTTATGTTTCTAAGTTTTCCAAGTACAAAAAGATCAACCTCCCTTAGTTCCCACGAGAACTGTTCTAAGTAATAAAAAGCTCAGCAATTTTAACACTTTAGGCATCAGTATGTCTCAATTTGACTTCCACAAAGATCAAACCGTCATTTAGTTTAAGTTTAAAAAGCCATTTAAAGTAAACTGGAAAAGTTGGTTTTTAGTAAGAGAACTACTCTGACGTTATGGGGAGAGAGAACCTAAGATGCCGCTACAGGCATCTCCACCATAATTTTCTACAAGCTAGAGAGTTAAAGTTTACGTTTTTAAATTAAAATTTAGAATATGGGGGTCCTAAACTGAACTTTCAAAAGCTAAACTATAACATACGAACCACTAC
Source organism: Lithobius niger (assembly GCA_023313725.1). NCBI lineage: Eukaryota > Metazoa > Arthropoda > Chilopoda > Lithobiomorpha > Lithobiidae > Lithobius > Lithobius niger. Next base: position 10,817 of record JAHWFP010231368.1, read on the forward strand.
CATAGTGCCCGGCATGGCATTCTCCGGACATGGCGTCTCCACTCCCGACTGGCGTGACCCTTCTCTAGCTTGAGATCTGTGAGCTGTGCTAACGATTGAGTTCTGGGGCTGGGGTTTTATACACAATACCGGAAGTAGGCGCGGACTCCGAGGATAGCTGCGGGGTCTGATTGGCTGAGGGCCTCGAGAACAATGGAAAGTGGGAGGAGAAGTCGGTTGAACAAAGGAACTGGGTGCAGAGCCGTTTGAAGGAGTAGGGACATGTAAAGACGGAAAAGATAGGCCTGTTTTGAGTTTTACTCAATTGAACATTGGGAAATAGGCCTTTACTTTGTATTATTGGCTACGGATTGAACATTAACATGTTTGCAATGTGAATAGGCTCTTGTTAAAGCTTAATACTTTGCCTTGGGTAATGCATAAAGCATTACTATTAAATTTTATAAGCTTTAACTGTAAACTGCACAACTAGTTTTGGCTGGGGGGGGGGATTGAGGATTCAAAGTTTTTGCACAGTTTGACTTTCGGATTGGGTTTGAACAGATCTTTTATAAATATCTTTTGCGAAAAAATGAACCATCTTCTACTTTGAATGTTCGAAATCAATCGATCACAATAGAAACCCTCAAATTCAAAAACAAAATACCGTGCTGAGAGTATTTTTGTTTTTGAATTTGAGCGTTTCTATTGTGATCGATTAATATCTTTTGGTTTTTAATAGTAGATCAAGCTATCAGTAGTGATTGAAAGGTCTCAGTCGGGTCCAGAGAAGAACTAAAACAAACATATATACACTGAAAAATTCGTGTCCGGTAGAATGCCAGGTCG
>JAHWFP010231389.1:0-11316 GCA_023313725.1 Lithobius niger
AAAACTGTAATGCCATCAATGCTAATGGTAGTCTTGTGTTCTGACATGTTATTAATGAAACAATGTTAGTTTAAGGTTCATATTCCGTGGGTGGACTAACTAGGCGAGCTAGGTGGTAATTGGTACCGGGTCAACTCATTTGAAGCCAACATTCCTTTTTTTTTACTTTTCGCCTGTAAAACTCCCAAACTGTACACCTTTCATAGTATGCTGAAGATAATGGTATTACAAAAAAAACACAAAAGTTAATTTTTCACCCATTTTAAATATAAAAAATGTATGCAAAAAGGAAAATATTTGAATTGTCGTCCTTTTCAACTGCTGAGGTTAAATATGGGGTCAGAAAAAGACAATATTGGTAGGATATTCCTACAATTATTTACCTGCCACAATTGACATGGCATGATCATATTTCCAGGTCTCTTCTGTTCTTGAAGGCACAGGGGCATCCTAATGCCAAGTTAACGACAGTCACACTAACTATCTACCCTCGTTCCCCTCCTCGACCAACGTTTTTACTTCCTTCTAATTCCACCTCGATATTGTCCCGTCAACTCAGATAAGATGCTAATCCCATAAGCACTGGGACCAAACGTTTCATTATTCCTAGTATGAGCCTACCAGTATCCTATATTAAAGAAATCACATTTCAGTGATGCTTACTGAAGTCGTTTTTATATCATCTGCTGAGATTTCTTACAGCAGGCTAAAAATCACTAAAGGAAATATTACTGAATATTGAGTTTTTCTATATAAGAAACTGGCTATGTCGGACTGTAAATAATGAAACACTTGGTCCCTGTGATTATTGGAGTAGCTCAGCAGCTGATTTAGCCAAGATGCCCTATTGGAGTTGATGGGACAATACCCAACTGACTCAATGAACCAACTTGACCCACTCAACGACTTTGACTCCCTGATGCAATCTCACCCAGTGACCCATTTTGACTGAGTCACTGACACTTTTTCTGTCTGTCACTGGCTATTTATCTAAATACCTTCACAAACCAAACAACATTCTATCTTTGTTCGCTAGATTAACACATTCAATTGAAAATTCAACCTACATTATAAATTGCATCCTTCTTACGCCTTATGCATTTACATTGATCGGTGTAATACGAAACTCCAAAGTTATAATGACGCAGTCGCACTTAATATAAGCTGAAGGCTGGTATCTATAAAAGGTAAGATATGATTGAAAACGAAACAGCTACCCTAGCTCAGAAAACGTTATCGGATTCTTTTTCTTTTTTTTTTTCAAGGGGGAGCAGTTTTTAGTTGAGATGCATTGTTTCAGATAGATGCTAGAAATGGTTCTTGTAAATAAATACACACAAATTTCTGTAAATAATGCATAGGCATTTCGGAAATAAGCCTTCATTGAGTTAAGTGATAAAGACTGCTTACTGTATGACGTTATTTTCTAGTGTGTGATGTTCGCTGATGACTTATCTCCACATTGCCTGGATGGTTCTTCTTGTAAGCTTCCCTTTCGACAGCTTTTTTCTAGTCCGTGCTTCAGAAACCAAACAGTGGAAAATTCAGTGAGTTTGAGTGGGTCAAACTGGGTCATTGGGCCCCGAGTCAAACCTCAGTCGATGTCTCTAACCCACTGACTCACTGACCCATCCTATCTCCATTACACAGTAATAAAGTGGAAATTATTTTAGAAGTCTGTTAAAGAAGCTGGCGTAGTAGTTCTTGAATTTTTTCCCAGTAACCGATAATGTGTAATGATTTTCAACAGCAAAGAACAAACAAGCCAGACTCTTTCAGTATTATAAAAACATAAAGTGTTTATGCACTTCCTGAGGCTGCAGAGAAGATAACGCATCCTAACTTCCGCGATGAAAGATTCCAAAGTAACCAGTGTGTTTCAGAAATCACTGGGAAATTCTTTACAAGACCATTTCAGATACTTGCAGAAGAATATGCGAGTTGATTTTGGAAACTTATCCAAGCCATAGGCCTGTTAGCTGCTACTAGCAGTCTTGACTGGTACATTAGTCTATGCATCTACAATTTTAATAGGCTGGGACAATACTTTGAGAAGGGTCGCATGTAAGTAGTACCTGCAGTAAATTTAAAGTAATGATTATGTAAGACGATTTCAAACGAAGCAGGTATACTACGAATGGGTACGGGCCTATACATCCCCAGTCCATCTTAAAACTTTGCTGCGATAGTGTGATTGATTGCCAAACTACGACGAATTTGACCTCCAGCATTACTTTAATATGCGGTAGTTTTCTTTTTGTGAGCAGGTTGTTTGCAACTGTGAAATCTAGTTAACAGAGACAAAAATCAGTATAGGTTGCATCATTTCAGGCATCATTTCAAAATAAAGACTTATGTAGAGCCAGATTCAACAGGTTGAACATCGAATATCGAATAGGGATTGCTTGAATAGCGAAGCAAATATCGAATTGAACATTGAACACCAATTCAAGCATCGACTATCAGATAGGGTGACCTGTGTGTAGAATATCGAATATCGACTATTGAATGGGGATTGGCTGAATATCGAATATTGAATCTGATATCTATATTTTACGACATACAAAAGATTTAAAGTTACACTCCAAATTCTTTCATTCACAAATTTCCTAATGATGTCAGTGCTCATGGCCATATAAGAGATAATCGAGACTATGCCACTTTGCAAACCTATTATATTACTTACACGATTGGTTTGAAAATTAGCAGTTGCGTATAAATGTCGATAAGTGTGCTGCTCTTCATGCTGAGTGAAATAATCAACAAAGTTCATTTCAGCTGGCCAGTTCGACTCTTAATCTAAAACGCTTGTCAAAGACTTAGGTGTCTAATACTCAGCAGACCTAATATTTTCGACCCATTGTAGTAATATTGACAGATCAACAAACTAACGCGTGGCTTTAATAAGGTGCCGCCTCACCTCTGGTTACCGGCACACTTTAATCAAGGCCTAGGTGCATGGCAGACCTATCCAGTGGAATATGCGAGCTAGGTGTGGTACCCAAACTTGGTTAAAGATATTACTAATTTCCAGGGGGTTCAAAGGACATCTTGAAAGTATGGTGGGCCTGGTAATGCCAGCAATACTACGCTGATCCCATTTTTAATGTTTTATATCTTATGATTGGCTTTTTATTGTGACCAAGATCTGCAATTTTCTAGTCAAAAAATAAATAACGTTTTGACATGTCCATGTTGTGGGAATTTGCATGTGAGGAGGTTTGTTTCTTTTTACTATTTCTTTCGCCCACAAATTATATAATTTTGTTGCTCCTTCTCTCAATGTACTCCGCAGGCGACGTAAGGAAAGAAACCTTGAATTCAAAATAAAATTGTAATCAAATAAAACAAACGTAATTAATAAAATATAATTAATAAGCCCATTTTGCCAGCCCTCCTGCCTGGCCAGTTAAAATGGTTTCTTTTGCCTAGGAAACATACATAACCTGTTAATTTCACATTCGTTGTCCTAGGCAAAAGAAACCATTTTTAGCCAGCCAGGCAGGAGGGCCAGCAAAATGGGCTTTCTTACTGCCGGGTGGAAAATATCCCTAACCTGTTAATTTCGCATTCATTGTCCCAATGGATGTCTCCACATCCAATGGGACAATGAATGCGAAATTAACAGGTTATGTATGTTTACTAGGCAAAAGAAACCATTTGTAGGCTTATTCATTATTTTTTTTTTATTAATTATGTTTGTTTTACTTGATTAAAATTTTATTTTTAATTCAAGGTTTCTTTCCTTACGTCTGTCTTTGAAAAAAGGCTTTATCCTTACAACTCAGTCTTACTCTTGTGTATCAATATTAATGCTACCCAGGAAGACCGAAAGATATCATTGCCTCTTTAGTTCTCTGTATTCCCCTCCTTCCAGCCCTATCTCCCTATTTCTTAGCATGCATAAACAGCTTTTCAGCTGACTACTGCGCTAGCCCTAATTTTCTCTCCTACTGTAATTAACCAGAAGTGGTTTCGCTTTTATGATAAACAACATTGATTCATGCAACTAAGATTTTATTAGGTTAAACAGAAGAAAGAAAATAAAATCAAACCACTGATTGCAGGGTGGATGTGGCCGGCTGAGTGCAGACAAACATTGTTTATCATCGAGTGCTGTAGGGTGAGGTACGCTGGTGCCTGACTGGCTGGTGGGTGGAGAGGGCCAGAGGTTGTTTACCTAACTATGAACACACTCCTCCCTCTCCGATAAGTGTGAGCCATCCCCATTCCTTACTCTCCAGGAAGCAGATAAGCATTAATTCGATTATCTTTAAACAGTGAAGCAATTCATTGCCGAGATGTTTTAGTGAAACCAGGTGTGAGGTTACGCACGAGTTTTTTTTTTTTTTTTTTTTTGCCCTAAAAGTTGCATTTTTTTCGCATATCTTCAATCCAGGTTGGAGAAAGAGGGTATTGGTTACGTCATGCGACGCGATGCGAGTGACGCATACGATGCGAGTGATAAACAGCAAAGTCAGACTGATTGTATATTCTAGTGCTTGAAAGGTCACGTGTTTATCTGTAGCCATCAGCCAAAAATTGACTGGTACAGAAACTCGCGTTAGCATCAGAGCCACCTTAGGGTTATACACCAGTGATTTGCCCATTTCTCTACCTTGACTTCAAATCCTTTTAAGAATTCCTCATAGGGTCGCTGCATATTTTTTTTTGTATAAGGATTCCCATTTATTTTCAACGTTTGTAACACTTAATTCTTCACAATTAACAAAATTGTAGAATGGCTACAGTGAGAGAAAATGAGACAACACATGATTATGGTTTAGGCACAAAATTACTCTAATCTTGCTCTATACGATGTCAGCTTCCCTTTGCACCATGGTGTCACCCCATATGCAACCGGAAGTGGCGATACGATGTCATAAAAAGTTCGGCCGACATTACACTTAAATTTCTGCAGCAACTGCGCCGATTTACTTTTTCTATGGCTAGTTTTAAAGCTATTAAGATACATTAGTGTTAAAGTCCTACGATTCAATACAAAAAAATGAACAGGGTTTCATGGTATGGGCTCTCAAACATAAAATGCCTAAGTTTTTACGCCTAGTTGGAAATAACAGCCAAACAGCAAAACTGGTGCAATGCCTTTGTAGGAGTTAGATCATGGTAAATTTTGTTAGCTTTGAAATAAGCTATAGAAATTGAAAATTGGTTGAATGATTCACGAAATATCAACACTGAGGCGAATGCATCTCACTAGGATGCTGCTATTCTGATCCTGATACAGCTAGAGGTAGGAATGATAACTGCCACAGTTTGTAGTTAGGTGGCGTGCAATACGACGTTTGAACGAAACGAACTGTAAATTTGAACTCAAATTTCATGGGACAAGGAGTGTGGCGTACCAGCCTCTATGCACACGTGTAGATAACTTGTGATAAATAAACACAAAGAGCACAGCGATGCAATGCAGATAAATTACCATACCTTAGCTCCTAATTACTATAAATCGTTTAAATTACCTTTGTTGGAAAATATACGTCTTCGTCTTTCATCTAAGCCTAATTACACTTACTTATCTTAATTAGGATGACCAGTAGCAGTTTTAAAGATCGTACTTATGGTAAATAGATGCAAAAAAACACATTGATACAGTATAGATAAACTACCGTATGTTAGTTCCTAATAAAAAAAATAAATAGTTTTAATTATCCTTGTTGAAATATATACATCTTTATCTTTCATCTAAGCCTAACCACATCCATTTACCTCAATTAGAATGACTAGTGCAGCAGTTTAAAGCTGGAACTTCTCGTAAAACGATGCAAAAAGCACAGCAGTACAATGTAGATAAACTGTCGTAGCTTAGCTCCTACTTAAAATAAATCGTTTTGATTAGCCTTATTGATAAATATACATCTTCATCTTTCATCTAAGCCAAATCACATCTATTTAATATCTTAATTAAAACGGCAGCAGTTTAAAGATGGAACTTGTGGTAAGTAGATTAACAAGTACCGTGCTACAATGTACAGAAACTGTTGTAGCTAGATCAGAATTAAAATCAACTTTTTTAATGACCCGCCTTGGACAATATACATCTTCATCTTTTATCTAAGCCCAATCACATTTAATTATCTGGATTAGAACGGCTACTGCAGCAGTTTAAAGATATAACGTATTGTAAAACGATTCAAAAAAGCACAGCACTACAATGTGGATAAACTGTCTTATCTTAGCTTATAATTAAAATAAATTTAGCCTTATTGAAAAATATCTATCTTCATCGTTCATCTAAGCCTAATCCAACTATTTATTCTTATTAGAACGGCTACTGCGGCAGTTTAAAGATGCAAATTGTAGTAAAACGATGCAAAAAGCACGCCGCTTTAACATAGATAAACTGCCGTAGCTTAACTCGAAATTAAAATACATCGTTTTAATTACTCTCCATGTAAAAAAAATACATCTTCACATTTCATGTAAGTCCAATTATGTCAGGTGATCTTAGAACTTTCACTGCAGCAGTTTAAATTCAGCAGTTATAATGCACATACGTAATGTTGTATGTATATCATACATAAATTGCCTAATGAACTTTAAATTACGAATTTGGGTCGGAAGGGTTAGTTTTATGCAAAATACGAATAGAATCATTTCTGAAGGAAAATTTATTCGAAACATAGTTCGTAATCAATTTATTTTCAAACTGTTTAGATGCTACAAACAAAACACTGGTTTTTGGTCACCAATTTGGATTCCATTCCGGGCTTACAAAGAGTAATTCTACTTGGCATCAGGTAGATTCGGATTCAGAATGTAGAATTTAGGTAAAAACCACCCGGTACCCAAATGTCTCAAAATTTGCCGTTGAATGTTATTTTTGGGGTTCTTTCTTCCAGTCAGAAGGGGTGCCAATACTTGAGCCCCATCATTGATATTTCGTGAATCATTCAACCGATTATCAATTTCTATAGCTTTTTTTTTAAAGATAACTGAATTTTCCATGATCTAGTTCCTACGAATCTATTGCGCCAATGTCATAGTTTATCTATTATTTCTAACTAGGTGTCAAAACTTGTGTTAAAAAATCGGTATTTATTGTTGGCGAGTTCTCATCATGAAACCTTCCGCATTTTCGGTATTAAAGCATGGGACCGCAATATCTATAAAGTCCCATGCTTTAATACCGATTGCGCATTTATAGCTGCAAAATGAGCCACAGAAAAAAGTAACTCGGTCAAGCGGTTGCAGAGATATAAGTGTTTACTTCACACATGTCGGGTGGTCATATTGATGATGATGAACGTCATACCACCACTTCTGGTTGCCTATAGGGATGACACCATGGTGCATATGGAAACTGGTATGGTGCAGAACTACCCTATCCAACTTTTTTGTTTGCTTCATTAAGTTGCACACGAGACCCCCTTTGACAATGGACTAAAAAATTTAGCCAAAATGTTTACAAAATATACAAGTTTACCTTCCCTTAAAATTCTCCCATTAACAAGGCTGGTACAGCTTACTTATTGTGGGCTGCAAGGATGGGAACATTACATATTTTTACCGTATATTTTTCTTGGTCACCCCGCAATTTATTGTAAGTTTTCTTAAAAGCATACAGATATCATTAACACACGTTGCACTAATTAAAAAGTATTGTTCTTTTTCATTATTAATGGTGTATCCTGCATTTTCTTGTTTTGAAGCACTTCAATCCGCCACCTGAATGGGTACCTCCTTGGCGCATTGCACTTCTATCATCATTGGATTAAGTTGGCGTTCGATTTCTTGTAATTTCTGCAATGTATTGACGGCTTCTGCAGTTTCTTGAAAACTCCATCGACTACTGTTGTTCGAATATTTCTATGTTGGCTATGTCCTGCTTGATAAGCAATGGTGGATTGACGGTGCTGGCCACTCCACGAATTCTTTCTGATCGTCTAAGGGTCCTGACAACAGTCCTTTGATCTTTAAGCCCTCCCATTTCTATAGCTATTCCAAAGAAATCGTGCCTGCATATGGTTGATTTGGGTAGGTGACAGACAAGCCCCTTTGTTTTTAGGCCACGAAGACCGGGCATAGGCTGCAGCCTCACGGAGGCCCTGACGTTCATGTATCACCGATTCCCTAGGATATGATTCCCAGAATGGCCACCCATGATTTTCAGAGTTGTTTTTAACACCCCAACCCAACGTTGCTGAGGTTTTGCCTTTGGCTACACTGCCAGAAAGTCATAGCACACGGAGCGAGACGCGTGTTGCTGCACTCGCTGCAGTAGCTGGTGGCTTGATTCCCACATGATACTACTTTTGCCTCGTCTTTGTAGAAGCTGTCACATGACGTCATTCAATTTGCCAACCCTTTCAATGTGCAACATTCTCTTCAATTCCTTCACCTTCTTTTTATCTTCAGCAACTTTTTTCCTGAGTTTCTCTTCTCTAGCTACTAGGACGCATTCTGAACGAAGTTGTAGTAAAGTCGTAAGCAAAGAGCTAGCTTGAATCTCTGCTTATGTAAAAGGAGCTGTATCAACTGTTTGTGTGACAAACACAGTTGGCACTAACTAGATTTTCAAGTTGGCAAAAGACGTATGGTTACGGAATGTGCATTTAGATATTTTGATAAATCTTGACTGCTTTTCCAGAATGTTTTCATCCACAGCATAAAGTGCTAACTACATTAAAATCTTTTCTTTAATAGCAGAACACAGAGGGCAGAAAGACAGCCATTCTTCGACTGCAAAACCGTCTAAATGATGTTCTTGAAGTTTAATGATGTTGTAGTTATTGTTTCCTGTCCCTCTTTTTACTTAGAGCGGGCATTGAACTGTCTTCCAAACCATAGGTAGCAAGTTCAGTTAGTTTTTCGTTAGCTTGGTGGTAAACTTACTGGTTTCAGGCCCTTGAGATAATAAAGATGGTGTAACTGTAGTGCTTGCATATGCTTGAGTTTGCTGACACCGCTCATTATTAATCATAGCAAAATTGGTTTTCGGGCAAGTTGAATGTTGCGTTATTTCATCTAAATCGTGCAAGTTCAGTGATCGTTCAGCCAACTTGGGAAACTTAATTTCCTCGTCCTCGCCCTCCTGAAAAGTTCCTTCTGGTTTGTTGAGCTTGGCCAGTGGTATATTGTCACCTTCCATCCAAACTGGCGAATTCTGGCTTTGCTCATTTCGGTGTTGACTTATTTCCAGATGAAGCACTCCAAACAAGTCAATGGGAATAATTTAGCCTTCCTATAATGTGTTGGAAACACTTGGATTCGATTCTGGTGTCAGCAAAAATCTTGAAAACCTCTGGCTTGCAGCCATGTTAGTAAAACTTGTAAGATGAAAAGTGGCATCGTCCAACCAGTAGAAGTGGCAGAGTGATAGACTCATGTCGTTGTGAATGCAGTCTGCACTTCCCTTAGTACTGAAGTCACCAGTAATGTCTAAAACTGGCGGTGTTTTCTTAATGGCATCTCCAAAATAGCGTCGTCCGAAATGGTGGCATCCCCTTGGTTCTCAGCGTGGTTGTCTTGTTCTTGTCATGGCTAGTTGGTCCTCTTCTCCTGGTCTCCATCAGGTCCTGGTAATCAAAGATGGTGGCATCTCAAAATGACAATGTCTTTAATTAAAATTTTAAAAAATAATAATTGCTGCCCCCCCCCCCCCCGCAAACAAGTTGCGAGTAGACTTAAATGATCCTACTTATCTGACGAAAGGCGTAAAATGGACCGACGAACCAAACGTCAATTGTTACGTTGAGAGAGAATGAGACACAACATATGATCATGGTATATGCCCCATATTGGTCTTTCCTCGCTTTCCCTTGTGCAAAAGGAGTTAGTGTGCAAGACTTGGTCAATTCTTATTGCCGTTTCACACACTATTTCTACGGTAACTTTGAGCTGTCGAATTTATGTAGTGTTTTGATTCTCGTTTTGGTCTAGTATCAAGAGGTTCCATCTGCAGACCAACTTGTATGCAAGGTTTCTGATACAGTTTGTCATGAAATTCGGCTTTATATAGAGAAGCCTGGCTTGATGTTGAAAGAGCTAACCTCACGAGTAAGTGTGAACCCTCCGCATCGGCAATGATCACACGCCATACCCTTACAGTAAAACTGCCTTAAGGGTTGTTTCTCAGTGGCTGCCTGTATTCGGTTTATCTCGTGACGTCATGCTGCCCCAAAATCAGTACATCTTTTTAAACGTTATAATTTCGGATTAATTAGAGTCCACATGTTTCAGTTATTTGCAATGAAGAACGTGTTGAGTACAGCCTCTCCTTTGGTTCTTGCATTCCCAGAGATGGACCACAAAACTATGAACAACATGACTGAAAGTTAATTCTTAGAAAATGTTGGTTTTCAGTTCACTGGGGTTTGCTCGTGCTCCTGGATGGCTCATCTTTTGTTACATGAAGTGCATATCGAATTCTTAATGCTCTGTGTTAGGCCTAATGTAGTAGATTTCGATTCGTGAAGCAATTTAACAATCACCGCACGCTGTTCTGTTAAATAGAGATCCGCCATTGTTGCAAATAGGAAACTGTTACCTCCAATTGGAGTGGCCGACACTGTAGCAAACGGAACATATAGAAAGCGAAATTGAGGATTCTTTAAAACTGAAATATTATCCTTTAAGTGGATGTGTTTTTATTGGTAATCAGGAATAGGTATCAAATAGAGTATAGCGTTCAGCAACAATGCAGTAACATTGACGTTGCTTGCATTTGTGGCATAACACAAAGGTGATAAAGTGACAGTCTTACTGCATTGTTTCTAAATACCATAATCTAATATATTCGTACAACGACGATTTGCAATGTTAGTAAACGACCCATTGTTGTGATAGTATAAAGAGACATTGAGGCAGAATCTCTCTTTATTCCAACTCCGTTCATAAAACTCTTTTGAATGTAGAGAAGAAAAATAAAGAACAACCAAGATAAATGAAGAGCATGAGGATGATAAATTCTGCTCAGAGCCCTGTAAAATGCCTAATTTTCATTAGTTTATTGCCTTTTAAAAGTTTAAAAATATAGTTTTTAGAATTTTCCCAATTGCAATAAATGCCTTATTGGTTTATTAATTTTTTTTCAAATTTTGATCTCAACTTTGATAGAGGGCACCTTGCCTAATTGGCTCCCTCTGGGTGCCCCACTGAGTGCAGCCACAGGAAAGATGGTGAAATAGGTTTTGAAGCTTTATCATAATACCATAGATTAGAAAGTTAACTAGATGTTCCGTCTCACCTATTCCCATCCTACGCGGACCTCTAGCGGAAGTTGCGGCTACTAATACCTCTGCTAATACTTTGCTTTCGTGCTGCTTCGAAGGCAAAAGCATTAGCAGAGGTATT
>JAHWFP010231394.1:7215-23761 GCA_023313725.1 Lithobius niger
GGGGGGGGGGTATGTTTTCTGAATAATAAGTGGTTCTCAAGAAGAAAATTAAGAGTGAATAATGAGTGGTAATCAAGAAGCACCAAAAGAATTTAACATTTAACGATAATAATATTTTTGGTTAGCTAACGCTCTTAAAATTGGAGGCGAAAATTTTACTGGTGGTCCCATTCCTGAACTTGAGGCCCAATTCTGAACGTGACTGACAGGTCTAAGTACTGGCAGCTGCCCCCTTCTATCCACAAATGTCTCACTTTTCATGTGGGCAAAAGTAATAATTGCTCCAGGTATATTTTGAAGCACGTGATGCTTCCTTCCATAACGGAAGTGCTCGATCTTTGGATTTGTTTTACCAATAACGTGAAACCTAACTATTCACTGCCAGAAGGTTTGTGCATTGGCATATCGTCGCTCAGCCATAGTTAATAAGGGCTTCACATCCAATAATGTTGAAACCAAGGTGTGGGCTTTTAAAGATTTTGTGCGACCGCTTCTGGAATATGCCACCCCGGTTCGGTCGCCATATTTAGCACGGGATATTGATCTGATTGAGGCTGTGCAGCATAGATATACGACGAGCCTCCTGGGTATGCGTGACATTGCCTAGCGGGACAGACTTGAAAAGCTTGATCTGAAACTTTTAGAGCTGAGAAGAATTAGATTTGACTTAATATTGACATTTAAAATTCTCCATAATTTGATATCTGTAGATCATCCGTTCTTTGATTTCCCTGATTGTCCTATCAGCACACGGGGACACAACTGGAAACTTACTGTTCCAGCCTCTCATCTTGACTGTCGCTGGAACTTCTTCGCGGTTCGGATTGTATCAATTTGGAATTCTGTGCAGGCCAGCACTGTAAATGTAACAATTATTTCGGCTTTCCGTAGAATGTTGGAATCTGAACCATTGCACAAATTTCTTAAGCGACCACTTCCAGAAAATCCCTAACTCTATTGTTCCTTCATTAAAACCATTACTCGCCAGGAACGGTACAAGTGGTTCCCCAACCCTTCCGACCTCCTTCCACTTACCGGTGGTAATTTATTATTATTATTATTATAACGGTACATAGTCGGATATTATGAGTTAGTCCGTCAAGTTGAGATTATTGGCTTTTAACGGTGTCAAATTCTTGTTCAAGTTAATTCCGTTTTTGAACAAGTTGAGATTGTTGGCTTTCAACGGTGTCTAATTCGTGTTCAAGTTAATTCCGTTTTTGAGTGAAAATGATATAGGAATCAATTGCTTCTCTTACATCAGGCAATAAATCGTCGTTTTCTGGTATTGAATATTAAATACTAACGTGACAGAAAGCTTCGGAAATTATGTAGGTCGAAGGCGGTTACTGAGTATACAACAGAAAATCCTGTTTCAGAGCTGTCCACAAAGAATTTCAATTCGAAAAACTTTTCTCAACATCATTGAATTCATGCTAATTACTGATTACAAACAAAAACGCCAAGTGTGCCGTAAAACAATGGGTTATATGATTGAAGTTGATTTTACTTGTTAAAACGTACACGTATAAAAATTGGTGATTTTTACGGCTATGGTGTCGCGCTATAAAGGTTTATGCATGCAGTCGATTGTTGCATGCACGAAGAATGGATCTGGAATTTGCTGAGTGGCATTGTTCCCTAAATACAATGGTTAAAACAATGTAAAACAATCAAAATGATCGTTTAGGGTCCCGTAACTCCGGAATGGATCGGCCAATTGATAAAGTGGTCCCTGTAAGGTTGAAGCCCAGGGAAATTTCTGGCTCAGATCATGTTTCAGATTTTAGGTAGGTGCAGTAGTTTTTTCTGAAACCATGTGAGCCAAGAAAAACAAGAACAACAACAACAAGAAGTGAACAGTTTTCAAATTTACGTGTGGCTTCCTACGTTTACTCTTGCACGGAATTGCATAAAAGTTGGTGTAAAGTTTGGACATCCGCAGCAATGAGAAAAGCTGATGACCATTTGGTGCGCAGCGCCACCATCGGCGGTCCGATGCGAAGAGGCATGGATTTTAATACCGCTACGGCTGTATTGCGCCAATTCTTGCTGTTTTTCACGTTAACAATCGTGCTATTTTTGGTAGCGTCAACTGGTAACAGATAGAACAGACTACACTTAGTAGCTACAAACCAGAATAAATTTCCTCCCAGCTAAATTCGCTTGGGCGTGACCTTTAGAAATCTCCGTCGCATTATCCTTCAGTTCTAATGGTCATCTGCGCGTTTCGCGTACAACGCAGACGAATGTTGGATTTTGTGAGCGTCATAACATCGAATTTTTTAAGCATTTTTGTGGGCGTCAAGTGAATTCATAAATTTTGCATTATAAATAACACAAAAAAAATTATAGCTAAAGCTATGATCGAACCACTTTTTAGCTTTTTCGTCTGAAATATTACGATTTCGCGCCAAAGTTTGGGTCATGTTCGCGCGCCCACTTCGCCATTCAACACTGCCGCGTTCGTTTGCTGCTCGGTTTGCTGTCCGAAGAATCCTTTCATAAGAAAAAAAGAATAACTGCTTCATTTATGTCGGCGTATCACGGAGTTGATCGACTGCTCTGCAAACGAGGGAAAGGCAAAGTAAGTATCCTTTTTTTTTATTTTATTTGTTCATTATTAGAGACAGTAAATCGTAGCTCGTCATCGTAGTGTAGGCAACTAGAAAGTGTATTCAACTTTCTGAGCCTAACCTATTACCCTTGATAGTATGGAATTATCATAGTATGTAGTTTAAAGGCGTTAACATAATGGATTTAACTGGAATGTGTGTATGTCTTACTATATATTAATTAAACTGGAAAATTAGACTTTGGCCTAGTCCATTATGGGGTGAAGGGTAGGACCACAGGATCCTTCCTCTAGTTCTTATGTTTGGAGGTCATTGGGGGAGTAAATAGCCGCAGGCCCCTCGCTTGCTATGCTGACCAGCACGGGAGAAGGAGAAACTGGTTCGGTCGTCAGCGTCTGTTGCAACCATGGACTAAATATAGCATCTTACTTTCTTCCACTTGTACGCGGGACCCTAGTGGTAGTTGCTACTACTAATACCTCTGGTAATGATTTTGCCTCCGAAGCGGCACAAAGGCAAAAGCATCAGAAGTATTAGTAGCCGCAGTTACCGCTAGGGTCCCGCGTAGGTCACGAAGAAGTAAGATGTTACATTGCTATGGACGCGTTCACACTTGCATGTGCGTGGTTACCTTATTAATAACGATAATAATAAAGAAAACCTAAAAAAAAAGGGAAATTAAAAAAATAAGTACCGGTATGACTGGCCGGTAAATCACTGAGGTTGATCAGAGAAAAACAAACCCCCCCCCCCCAAAAAAAAAAAAAAATCCATTGCCGGGAAGGGGAGTGAACTTCCAAGTTGCCGGGTTTGAAACAAGAAATTTTTTTTTATTTTTTTCCGACTCTCTTGCATTCAAGACTTAAATTTAATATTGTAACCACAAGTGAAAGGTGTTGTTGCCGAACTAACAAACAATTAACAACGAATCAGGCTATGGTTTTTTGTTTTTCTTGGGGGGGGGGATACCAGTGATTCAAACCGTAAAGTCCGGCAAAAGGCCTGAAGAAGAATTAATTTTTATTTCTAGGATGCAGATAAACTAAACCATGAAAGTTTTATTCTTTAAAAAAAAAAGAGGAAAATATTTAGTACGTGTACAAAAGTTTACTCTAGCTGCCCTAGGGAAAATCTTATGGTTCCACGCAACTTCCTGGTACACGCCCACTATGGTGAGTAGATGAACAAATATGGACAATTTTCGTATTTCTTTCTTACATTCTTTTCTTCCCACCACTGTGGTGCATGCCCGGTCCAAATGTGGGTGAGGGAAACCCACATTTTTTTTATAGGGCAGCTACAGTAAACTCTTGTATTACACGTAGTGCACATACTAGACATCTTCCATAAGAAGTTACTTATGCATTTGCTCGATGACTTTGAAAATATTTGGCAGGAAAATTGTGTAAAAATGGCTATTGTGAGTAAGTCTGTACTGTAAGTCAGTCATTCTGTACTGTAACTTCTTAAGGAAATTACACTCTCACCTTAGGTTGTCGCTTTTACTTTGACTCCAGAGTAATGCAGTATTTAGACACTTTGACTGTATTTTAGTGCCATAAAGTAGGATATATTTCGAGTGGTATATTTTAAGGATGCGGGCTTTAAAAAATGGTTTAATTTTTACTATCTTAGACATACACTAAATAATTTTTGTGTGGCGAATGACCTAACAGTAGTTTTATCTTTTACAGAAAACGCAGTACCTGGTGAAGTGGTCAAAATATTCTAAGGCCCACTGCACTTGGATTCCAGAAACACATTTAAATTCTGTCTGCCGAAGAAGCTTCTTACATCCAAAACCTTCTCAAACCTCATTAGAACAATCAGGGGATGACCTGCTGTATGCCATCCAGTGTCGGCTATCGAAGTGCAGAAAAAGTGACCATGCTATACGGGTTGAGATGCCATCAGACGTTTTCTACCATTTAGTAGAAAACCAGCCAACATTCACGAACAAGTTTGTTCTTCAAAAGTCCTGCTTTGAGAAAGCATTTAATTTTCCCCAAGACTGGGAGAAGGTATTTAATGCAGTAGGCGAAGGCCTTGAAGTCATTTTCCCAGTGCACGCCAAATTGCGAATTCAGTGGGCTAAGAAGTCATACAGCAGTGTTCAGGAATTAATTCCTCGCATTCCCAGAGAATTTGCCACTTTTTTTTTGTTAACTCAAGCTGTGGCGACACACTAAGCTGAGTGGATAAGTGCACTATGTAAGCCAACTTTTTTTTTTAATATAGTTTTTGCCTGTTTTAAACCATGGCTGTGGCCATAAACAACTTAACTGTTACCTTTGGAAACAAAGATGATTTAAATTTAAGATTAACGAACAATTTTTTGATTACTCTGCATAGCGCGAAATTAAAGAATGACACAAAGTACATTTCAGAGTTAAATAAATACATGCCAGATCAACTTTCCGTTAAAGAGGATTGCGTTAGAGTAGAGGACCTTTTATATGACAAATGTGTAAGATGTGTAAAAGCACACCGTCAACTTGGAAGCAGAGCAAGAAACCTATATATTAACAAAGTCAGAGACTTGAAAGTACATTTTTATGAAACAATTTCCGTTGAAACTCTTAAAGTAAAAAAAAGTGTTGAAGATTCAAGGGTGGCTTTGAGTAATCTGACGAATAATTTGGCAGTTTCCCATCGTGAAAAGCTGGCCTTAACACAGGAAAATAATACCTTAAAAAAAAAGAACCAACATTTCCATGAAAAAACTGAGAGCGCAATCGCTTTACAAAAAAAAGCGTGTGAAGAAAACGACCGCTTGACTCGAGTAGTGTCTCAGCTTGGGTTATCGCCAGACAACGGTGTTCGCCCTTTTGAATACAAAGGTAAAAAGTTGGACGATTCGTCACCCACTCACAGACGAACAGTACTTCACAAAGCAAGTCAGTTTGCCGAAAGTGCTCTGTGGTTTTTATCCGACTTTGGCCTAGATGCCGATTTGCTTTTTGTCCACGACAAAAATGACATAAACTATAAATTTTCGTTGGCAGACCAGAAGGTGCAGCAAGTGAAAATGCTTTACCAGGGAGATGGTAAGCGTTTTTATGAACATAGTGCGAACGATAAGCAAAAGATTTTGCGCCTTGTTCTGACTTTAGATCGCTATGCCATGAGCAATCAGCTTTGGCAAGAGCTTTGCGCAGAATTTCCGTCATTGCCAAAGTTACACGTTATTACGGAGTGCCGTGAAATGGTCAACAGCCAGTTAAATCCATTAAAAAGAGTTCCTGGTGAAACACCAGGCGTTTTTACGTCTTTTGTTGAGGATTTAGCAGACTACGTTCGAGATAAGGTATGATGTAAATCAGAAGCATGTTGAGCCTCATCACTCATTGCTACCCTGCTCCTAGTTGTATTTCGAGTGAAATGCTGAAAACTATCATGTTCATTTTGCAGGCACTAAATGGCGGTAAAAAACCCAGTTTGCTAAAAATCAAGTTGGAAGGTGATGGCCTGAAAATCAACCGGAAAACTCACTGGGTGATTTTCAGCTACGTGGTTCTCGATGAAAGAACTGACATCCAGTCATTCAAATGTAAGTTTGCAAGTTATAAGTGAGCTCAAATGGTGAACCTAACATTGATGTCTGTAGTCTTGAGGAGCCTCATTATTAATTGCAGTACCAACTTACTAAACATCTAGAAAGTTTGGTTTTTTAAATTAAAGGCCCTTGTTTAACTGGATTTTATCAACTAAATCGACCATATGGGCAGGCAGTGTTGGGGTTTTTTTTTCCACCAAATGTATGTACCATGCGGGATTTTTTTAGTATATTTGCACATACTGCGTAATTTTAAGTGTTTGCAGTTTCTTGTGTTTTTATAAAAGTGCTGTGTGTATACATGGTGGTCCACAAAAAAATTAACGACCCAACATTTTCTAAGTCCAACTTTTTTAGTTGGCACCTCTCAGAATCAGGAGAGGACAGAAATAAAGCTAATGATACTTGAAGATTTCTGTCCTCTCCTGGTTCAGAGGGATGCTAACTTGAAAAGTTGGACTTAGAAAATGTTGGGTCGTCAGTTTTTTGTCGACCACCCTGTATAATCCTGTGACATATCATGTATGCAGAAAAAAGTGCACATGCTAAAGTTTGTTCCTTTTAATTTTTCTAGACCATTCAACATTGGCCGTCGTAAAAACTGACGAGGACTATTTCGTCCTGCAAGAATCCTTAAGTGCACTGCTCAAGGAGATTCATACAGTCATTGATGCAGGCTGTATCACAGTGGATGGGGAAACAATTAAGACACAAATTTTTTTTGGATCAGATATGAAGGTGACTGATTAACTTAATATCAAAAAGTATGGTACCCCATTTACTAGTGCTTATAGTTTTGTACGCATTTCTTTTTTCCAGTTTATGTTGTTATTCATGGGTTTGAACTCTGCATCCGGTAATTATTGCTGCTTATGGTGCCCTATCCATAAGGACGAAAGGTAAATTAAAAAAATCATGGAAACAATATTGTCCGAACTAACTGAATGAAGGCCTGGTTCAATCAGAAATTTGTATCTTGGTTGAGCGACAAATAAGTCGTAACAGTTTTTCCTCATCTCAATTTAACTTTTTCTAACCAAATCAACGATGATAATATATTGAAGTGTCGGCTAGCAAGCTTGGGAGCTTAACGCCCAAGCGGTAGATGGTAAGTGAAAGGAACCACCGTGATTTCTGTTTTCTCATTAGGAGAGAGGAAACCAGAGTACCCAGAGGAAAACCTCGTAAAATGGGCAGGAAACAACCGGAGAAAAATCGAGACCTCCCCTGCTCAGGATCAAATGTGGGATAATTTTGCCAGAAATGTTCCACCCAGGCCAGAATTTCCTAGCACTCGTGGCCACCTAACAGCAAAACAGCAGTAATGTTGTCATAGTTTGCCAGACACAGTTTGCTAGGCACAGAGCTGTACTCTTAATTGCAAATCCGATTACCGTTGCACCACTTGGTCCTTTGTTTTGTTCCATTTGGAATGCTATGCTAATTCACAATATTTTACACGTTATGTTAAATATGCCAATTTTATTATCCTGAAACGTGAAAATTTCCAAAACATGCTAATTATGTATAAATAAATAAATACAAATACAAACCTATTCACATTGCCTTTTGGAATTAAATGTCAGACTTCCTGAGCAGGGAATTGAACCCATGACCTTTGAAACCAATGTCCGTGTCAGTATGGCTTAACTGTAGGACTTCGGCCTTTGCTTTCAGCGGTTGTGGGTTCAATTCCTTGCTCAGGCAGTCTGATAAAATGGCAATGTAAATAGGTTTGCATCCATATTAATTAAACCTTCTGTAACCCATTTGGCTTTCCGTCCTGTTTAATTATGTATAAACTGAAAGAGCCATAAAACAAAATTTTTGTTTGTATAGGCTATTGATGGATTAGTGAAAAAATGTTAAGTAAATGCATGACCTACTGTTTTGAGTATAATTTTGCTCAACCATTTCACTTGTTCTATAGGTATGTTGTGGACGAGTCAGTAAAAGCCGTACCTTTACGGACTCTTCATGATCTTGATAAAGATGCGGACAACATAAAAAATGGATGTGTCAAGAGGACCCTGCTACGAATCGAACCAAAATATTTGGTGATGGATGTTCTCCATGCAATGATGCGCATATTTGGTATGTAGGTCTGTGACAACACAGAAAGTCATTTAGTCACTACTCAAACACTGATTCAGAAAATCATGCGGGATGTAAACTCCACCATTTAAAAATACATAATGCAACCAGTAAATTGCAGGCCAGTGTGAAAAATAAAATGGGTAAAAATAATTCTTATTAAAAACAATTTTTTGTCTGTTTTGTATTTCAGTTGTTTGGTCAAACATTTCCCTTGTGTAATTGCAACAAACTATTTTATTATTAAAAAAAAAAGTTTCTTCAGGCATAACATTTTTTTTCTTTGCAGGTGGGCGGTGTTTTTTTTTTATTATTAAATTGAGGGTGGCCTACCTTTTATTACGTTTTGTTACGTTTGTGTAAAACTGTAAAAAAATTGTTTTTTTTTTTGTATTATTTATGGTAGCAGCTAAATAAAATCTGGGGTTGAACAAACAGGCGCTGTTGCCTGGACACATTTTTCACTGAATGCAGTGGACTTAAAAGTTCACTTGCTGCTCAATTGCTCGGAAAGAGCTGAAATGGTGTGTATTAGGTGGTGTGGCGATGCTGGAGAAGCAGATTTTTTTTTTAAATGGCCTTATTTATTATTATTGGTGTTGCCACACTAGCAATTTTGCTACACTTAACTATTATTTTAGTCAACAAGTTGAAAAATTGAAGTAAGCCAAATTTTGAAAATCTTAGACTAGAAATACCAATATGGCAAGTCACCTTTATGCACTGAACAATTTGGTAGAAAGTTCGAATCCGATTCGCGCCAGTTCGTTGAAATGTAAGTGAATAAAGGTGACTTACTGTACTACATAATTTTGCTGTTTGGCTTAATTTATTTTTTCCGCCATTGCGCAACAAGTGAAAATTTAATAGTCTCAGCTGCATGCAAAACTTGGCTATTTTTAGTAAACAATTCTCAATATTATAATAAATGCTTCTGTAAAAAAAAAATTACAAAACGTAAAAAAAGGTAGGCTTCTGCCCGAGAAACAACTTTCTTTCTATAAAAGACCATTACCTTTTTTTATATGCCAAACAGGAAATGTCATACCATCCTGTGTTGTTTTCATTCACACAGACCGCCTGGTATCAAACTTGATCCTTGAAGTGAAGGACTTAGATGCGAAACTCAAGTTCCAAAACAACCCAGAAGCAGGCAAACACGAGAGAAATGTAAGTTTACTTTGATCTTCAGGAACGAATGTTAAAACTTCAAGTTGTTAAATTTGATTTTTATATTGACAGCTTATTGAAACTATAAAACAGTGTGGGGTTTCCTTCAACATAATCTCCAGTAGTGGAGGAAGCTTTGAGTTCACAAGTATAACGGGGTTTGAGCGGAAGAAGCTTTTGGTGGAATTGCCGACCAAACTTCAAGGGCAACTTCACCCAGAAAGTGAACAACAAGTCCTCAGCTTGTGGAAGGTACAGTTGCAAGTGAACTGAAGTCTATTGTGGTAACCAGTGACTATGTTTTATGTTCTAAACCAATTTACCGTTTAATTTGCAGAACTTCTGTGGTTTGCTAAAATTGTACGGCCCAGATGAAACCCCAAGTGAAAGCTTAGCAGATGGCAGGCAAGAAGTTACAAAATATGAGTTGAAAAATGCCATAAAAAAAGCCGGTGAATGGCTCAACAGCTTCATCGATCTTGGCGGTGTTCGAAAAGGCTATGGGCTATCAAGTGTGACCCCGTACATGCATTGTTTTGTACGTCACGCCCCTTACCAGCGGTTGTGGTATGGCGATTTGGAAAGATTTTCTTGCCAAGGTGAGTCAAGCCAACGAGATGTCGCAGGAAATTAATTTTTATTTCAGATCTTTACCTAGAGATTGATCACTGCCATTTTTAGCCTATTCAATCTGACACCGACACCATGAGGACAATTAGAGGTGGTCGATACTTCGATACTTTCATGGTAGCAAATCGAACCGCTGTTTGAAGGTATTGCGTAGAATCTTGCACAAAGCCTAACTATCGAGAGTATCCAAGGCTTTAAAGCTGCTGGCGAAGCTTGACTTTAGAATGTATCCACATCTGGAAAAACGTTCAAATAAGTCAGATTGGCTTTACAACGTAGCAAGCAAATGGCGCTCCCTATTTGGAGTCAGCAGCTAGTTGACAGGAGGCATGCAGCGTTTTTTATTTTTTTTTTAACCACCAATAAGGTGGTTCAGTCAACCGAAAATTGATGTGAAAAGAAATAGACAAGGAAACTATGATAATTAATTCTAATTAGACGTATCAATAAATTTAAGTTTTGGCTTTCCCTGGCGAAACCCAAAACCCGCTTTTTTTTTTCTCTAAAAAAGTATGCCTTGTTAGTTTTTTTTTATTTATTTAAAAATAAAAGACAATGTATCGATGAATAATCGGGTACTTCTCATTAATCAGAAAGTATCGAAAACCGGTTTAAGGCTGTTAGCGAAGCGAATCTAAAAATCTGGTATCTAGTGCCACTAGAGGACATTTTAGCGAAATTTACCCATGGTGAATATCGGCGACCGATGTGATTTGGTATCATTACAGCGTTACTATACAACTCTATAAGGTAGGCAGGAGACCAAAGAGGTGTATGCAGTACCCTATTGCATAAGATGCAGCGCATTCAATCTTAAGCACGAAGGCCTTTCAACTTTAGATGCAAACTGTATTTAAAACTAGCAATGGTTTTGGAAAGCATGCCAACATTTTCCTTTCACACAATCTGTTAAGGAACGTGTGCCTCTTGCTGGTTTGTGACAAAAGTTCCCTCTCTTAAGCAGTACGCATCCTTCATTTTCTGGTATGTGGCTGGCCTGTTGAATGGATATTCTCTTCAGTTACAAACAAATGTTTTTAGGGATTGTTACATTTCTTTAACATGTAGCCTATCTGGTAAACTTTCGTGTCACAGAGGTTTTTACTTTTATTTTGCAGGCATGGAAAAAAAAAATGACATGGCAAAGACACTTCACCATAAACACAGTAACAAATGGGACGAGACACGCGAAGTCATGGTGATGCTGAAGCGAATGGAAGCAATGAAGGACTTTTTCAGACAACCTCGCCCATACCGTAAATTGGATGGGTTGTACTGGGATGAAGGAGGCATCAACGAATCGCGCAAACGTAGACGAGTAGCAGCCCTAGATGAACTCCCTCACCCACCTGTTGTAAAACCTTCGTTGGATGACATGAGTGCAGCAGAACTTCGGGTTGAAATAGAGCGAATGGGGAAAAAAACAGTCGTGAAAGATGTGAAGAAATTACGTGTTATGCTGAACACCTTAAAGGGCAGTTAAATATCTTGGGACACTAAAATAATTTAGTGCACGGCCATTCTTTTCAAGCCTGAAAAGCAGTCCAGTGACTATGTTTTGGTTTATTGGTCAGGCAAAATATTGTTGGTTCGCATTATTTTGCATAAACCAATAGTGTATTGTACGATACAAGCATTTTGTTACTACTGCAGCAGTTGTACGTAACTCATGCCTGACAGGGAAAACCACTACTGTATGCCCATTTTTATTTTTTTAACGTGCTATTCAGACCGAATATTTTGGGGGATAATTAAATTTTTTTTTAATTATCTTCTACAACGCACTTTTCGCTTGTGGCCGTATTACTTGATTTTAGATGTTGTGGCCAACCAGCTCATGGCAGAAACTCTCTTCAGTTAAGATGCCCAGCCTCGATGCAAAGCCATAATCATAACTATTAGGAAATTGGAATCCCTAAGTCGGGCAGAGCCAACGGAGGCCGTATTGGTGGTCTTGGGGGATAAAAAATTCACCCCAGGGAACAATCGTGGTAATCACAGGGGAATTAAACACTGCCGCTTATAAATTATAAGCATCAAAGCCCCGTAAACGAAGAAAACTCGCACAATTTCAAGATCAAAGAAATTTGAACAGCACAATATCTTTCAAATATCCGATAGTAAGTTGCATCTGAAGGTGTTAAACCCAGCAGACTATCTTTATCAGGCATACAACCAACAAAAAACTTCCGAGTGTGAGTGATGAAGATAGACGGCTGGGTTTTAGCATCTTCGGTGTAGTTGACTATCGAAAAATTGCAAGACATTGACTTCAAAATGTGTGCGTTTTCTTCGTTTAGTGTCTTCCAACTTACATTCAAGGTAAACTCAACATTTTTAAATCGCAGAAAAACCATCGTACTGAATGTTCGAAAACTTCCAATAAACAAATACAAACGATTTGCGAATTTTCGACACGCGGCAATGACTGACGATGACAAATTAAGTCTTCCTCAGGCCAACACACGATGCTTAATTACTTTTTCTGATGTGCATGATCGATAGTGAATAGTAGATGACTACTAGGTCCTAGTTGTGGTGGCCTGATGAAGACAGGAAGACTAATTGGTCATTTTTATAGTCATTGCGGCCTGTCGAAAATTGCAAATCGTTTGCAAGCATTTGATTAATGTGATTCCACATAAAGTATGATGATTCCTTTTTTTTTTTCTTTGGACTTCTTGTAAACAAAATCGCACAAAAAAACCTAAAGAGGTGAAAGCAGCTGCCAAGTTGCAGCTGTGAAAAGTGGCGATTAGTGCTATAACACACGCTCGGAATTTGGTATAACGTCACAGCTTTCGTATCAGCATTTGACCAAAATTCGAGATAAGAATATAAATAGTTTTTTTTGTAAATGCTTTGCGCGAAGTTTGGTTCTGAACACTTGTATGTGCATTTTTGTTGCATGTCTGGATGCAAGAATTATAATGATTAAGAAAACTGTACCAAATACACTGGATTATAGAATGTACTTTTTTTTGCCAGCTTTAGATTGTAAAAAAGATTGCTTGCTCAGGCAGTTTTTTTATTTACCAAAGTGACCTGGTGATTAGGCTTTTATTTCATAATTCAAATAAGGGTGCACCGATGTACTAAAATGCCGATATCCGATTTCTATGTTGAAAAACCATCGGTCGATATCTTATGGTCCGATGTTTAAGAAAGTAAATTGAAACCGTTACATTTTTCATGGAATCAAATTTAAAATTTCTTTAGGCCTAAAATTTAGCACCCAAAATTTAATTATAAGCGCATCTGTCACAAAATGGTTTAATAGAATTTTGGATATCCGACATTTTAACATCTGCTGCCTAAAACTGATCCAATGTAGCCAAAAAAGGCAGATTTCCGATATGATGCTAACATCGGTGCACCTCTAAATTCAAAAGTCCTATAGAATTTTTTTTTCAAATAGTTTTTGGTATTTTAAAAAGCAAAACAATTGGCTAAATACTATGCAAATATTGAGTGGTTTAAGACCCAAAAGTTGGATGCTTAACCTACTTAGTCTTGTGCAGGGTGGCCCATAAAAAAATGCGGCCGCATAATTTTTCTCTTAAGTCCAAATTTTTTTGTTAGCACCCTCCAGAACTGTAAAACTACCAGTTTTATTAGACGTTATCTGACCCTTTACGGTACTGGAGTGCTAACAAACAAGTTTGGCCTTACAGAAAAATGCTACAGCAAATATTTCTGGGCCACCTTGTACATCTTTCCAAAATACTTAAAAAAACAAGCACGTTCTTCTCAAAGTCAAAATACAAATATTTGACGAGAGTTTTGGTCACTAGCAATGGGCCTGAGAAGCAATTTTTTTCGTTGCCGACTCGCACGTACAAGCCTTGTTTAAATGCACTCTACTAGTTTTTAATACAAGCATTTTTATACAAAAAAAAAAAATGCACCAGTACTGTATATAAAGTAATGTTGACCGTTAAGAGATTTCTGTTGATTTTACTCGCTCCCCGCAAAATGTAGAACACTGTTGTACACATATGCTAATCATATTCTTGTTTGGATGAAGACAAACTTATCGTTGAATGCATTCAAGGTAAATAAAATGTTGATTTTTGCCGTGAAAAATTATTACAATGTTTACTTTAACAAGATTAGAAATAAAATACCTGGTGGCCCATAAATGCTCCAAACGAGTTGCAAATTTTTTTTTCAAACTAAAAATATTTTGAGTCAGAAAAAGTAGGACCTGTTTTTAGGGGGAGGGAGGATTGTCCATTCTCCAAAACAGTCTTGATGCTATTGGTGTTTTCAGATGGGAGTTTTTCGTAATGGGCCACCCTGTAGATTTTTATGTCACAATAATATTCTACAGTTGCATTGATGACACGTAATTTCTTCGAACATTGTTTGAAATTAATCCAGTTGCTGAAGTCAACAACTGCCAAATCCATTACTACAAGTGGACTGAACTCCACAAAATTGCCCTTTTTCGCAACAAAATGCACCGCAAAAATTACATGTTACAATTTTTTGCAACTTGCAAATAAAATCTATTCAACAGCACCAATTTGTCCTCTGATGCAGTGCTATTTCGCATCAGCACCAGTGTTTGCAATCTATTATGTGGATCCTAACCATACCCGGTGGAAAAAATTGTGCCCGAAGACCTTTGTATTTTACCTTTGTTTCGACAGCACGTTAGTACATAGCCAAATTAGAAATTTGGAAACCAGGTACCGGCAGTTGCAAAGTGTATATAGGAATAAAGTTAGCTCTGCATTAAATATGCTAAACGTCAAGTTACGCTCGCCAACGGATTAAAAAGTTCTGAACGAAAACTTTCAAATTTTTTATGGTTGTTTCACAGCCGTTTCTTCAGGCCCACTGCACTAGTACGCGTTTTTTTGAATGTGTGTGTACGTGTCGGCTGTAAGCCTGAAGATGCTGTGAAATTGGACTATTGAAAAATTGCAAGGTTTTGTTGAACTTTTCAATATTACAGTGAGCATGATTTGCTTTTTAACATGTCATATGACCCATGTATTGCAACTGTATTAAATGGTTTATATCGGTTGCCTTGCTCTGTTCTTTAATACCACGAGTGTAGCTTTTGAGGCGAGTCTGGTTCTGTAGAACATGTCTACATGGACACGTTAGAGGCCAAAATTGTATTTCACATATAGCTTCTGGAATGTGCTACCAGTTCTATACTCTATTTTTCGTGTCCTTCATGGCTTAGGCTATGCGACCATACACAATATGGTTGTCACTCACATGAAATCGCCAGATTTCCCAAATTGTTACCATCTTTATCGGTAACTTTGGGCGAGGGGGTTTGATGTGACATTTTCTGGGGCAAAGAATGTTGACAAAGTAAGACACAATTTGAATGACGCATTTGCATACATTAATAATGGTGGCACTATTCAGTAGACTAAGTACACTACTGGACTGCTGCCTAACGAACCCCGCAAATCACGAGACCAAAACTCAACCCAATCTAAACTCGTGCTAAAGCTTAAAACCAGTGGCACGTTTTTTAAATATCTAAGACATCACATGAAATACTGTAATGATTTACGTGAAATAATGATAATGACCATAAAATGGATAAAAACTGACAAAATTTTAATTAATGGCTTTGAATCTCTCCTTTAACACCCTTCATTATTTTGTTTTAAGATTAATTACAAAATACCATATTATAAAAATGAAAGACATCACTAAAATATTTTCAAACTTTAAATCACACAACCCTTATTAAATTAGGCTGACTATAAAGGAGTACAGTAAGATTTTAAATTATGAGGAAATGAGCAACATTGCATTGAAGGGGTTGCAGTAGTGTAACTTTAAAAAAAATCATCTTTGACGATACATAATGCAGCCCGAGGATTATAGCCGCGGCAACGCCATTTACTTCAAACTCAAAGAATAAGGGGAGAAAAAGAGTAAAAAGTCGTCAAGTTTAGATTTTCACCAAACACTAATTAGGCGTACTGTACAGCGAGAACAGCACTATTTCAAAATATTGTAAGTACACTAGCAACATTGCATTGAGCGCGTTGTATCATTGCAGCGCGCAACCTAGCCTAAAAAAAAATTCATCTTTGAACGTAGCCAACAGCGATACTTACTGCAGCCCGAGGACTATAGCCAGAACGCCATTTACTTCAAACTCAAAGAATAAGGGGGGAAAAAAGGCGTAAAAAGTTGTCAAGTTTAGATTATCACCAAACACTAATTAGGCGTACTGTACAGCGAGAACGGCTCTATTTCAACACATTGTAAGTACACTAGCAACATTGCATTGAACGCGTTGCATCAATGCAACCTAGCATAAAAAAAATTCATCTTTGAACGTAGCCAACAGCGATACTTACTGCAGCCTGAGGACTATAGCCGGTAACGCCATTTACTTCAAACTCAAAGAATAAGGGGAGAAAAGGTGTAAAAAGTCGTCCTCACCAAACACTACTTAGGCGTACTGTACAGCGAGAACAGCACTATTTCAAAATATTGTAGGTACACTAGCAACATTGCATTGAGCGCGTTGCAT
>JAHWFP010231395.1:9235-19515 GCA_023313725.1 Lithobius niger
CCCCCCCCCCCCCCCCCCCCCCATCTTAGAGACAAACATTCGTCCTATGTGTCAGATGTGTAATCTCAGTGCTGTAGAACCTTTGGTTAAGTGTACCTGCACCAGACAATTTCCCACTTCGTGCAGGTAAGCCCTCATGAGGTCATGGGAGCTACATTGAAGATGTAATAAAACGCATCCCGTTTATTTCATTAGCATGACGTATTACGCAATCGGGTAGGCTGGGTCATGCACATTATTCCCCAATTGGAAACAAACATCTATTTCTGACAGGAATAAAAATAAAGGCACCCCAATGCAAACTCATGCAGTGGCCCCCATTTTAGGAAAAAAAAATTGGTTCTAGGTGTCTGGTGTGTAATCTGTGATGTAAAACATTTGATGGGTGCACCAGACAATTTCCTGCACCATGCAGGGAAGCACTCAGGTGGGGGGGGGGGGGGAGGCGCTACATTGAAGATGTAATAAAACACATCCCGTTTATCCAATTAGCATGCCGTTTTCGGTTATCACGTTGTCTGGGCCATGCGCATATTTCCCCAATTGGAACCAAACGTCTATTTCTCACAGGAAAAAAGATAAATTTTATATCTGGGGGTTGAGGGGGGCAGGATGCCCCAACGCAATCTCAGTGGGTGGCCCCCATCTTAGGGATAAAAGAAAGTCCCATGAGTCAGTACCAATTGTGTAGGGCTTTTGGTGGGGTGCAATCAGTGCCGGAGCAAGACGTATGAGCACCCGGGCCAGTATCTCATTGAGTGCCCGCTTCATGATTATCGCTATTACAAGCAGATCGCAACCTCACTGATGCCTCTAGCCAAAAATAAACCTATCACGATGCCAGAGAGATAATGCCAACATACTTAAAAAGCACGAATCTGACATGATGGGGTGAAGAAGACAGGCATAAGACAAACATTTTTCTACGTTTGAAGGATTACAATTATATTTAGGTTATGATAGAGGTGCTCTCTGACTGGCAAGAACATGAATTTGTTAACAAATATTTAGCTTTCGTCCTGGAATTTCGAACTTGTTCACAATAAGACGTTAAAATATTAAAAAAAAGTTGGGCGGTGACACAAATTGTGGACTTCATACAGCCGCTATATTGCATGCTTTTTATCGCGGCAGCTCCCACTTTTAGTGTTTTAACATTTGTATTGTGAAGAAATCCCAAATACTGGGCCAAAAATTAGGTATTTGTTGCCAAATTCATGTTTTTGTGAGTAATCGTGCAAATAAGAGGTCACCTCTATCATACACTGCTGCTGCAACTCACAAATTAATTTTTTAAGACCAATTGTATTTAGGCTAGGCTTTGCCAAAAGAGCATTTATTAAAGTTCAACTTTTTTTTGGAAGAGGGCAGCATTTTCGGCGCTCTTTCCTCTTCTGGCACCTGGGGCGGCCACCCCCTTCACTCCCCTCTTGCTCCGGCACTGGGTGGAATAGACTTTTGGAACACCCTGTATATATATATATATATATATATATATATATTCTATCTAGATGTGATCATTTATCTTGGCAGGTGACACACTAGCGTGTGATTTGATGTTTCATACACGAGTAGTAATATGCTCACTCTAAACTAAATCAATACAGATTTTGAAGTGTCACATACTGGCTGTCATTATCTTTTTTTGTAACTAGTAGGCTGTCTGAAGTGTCATGGAAACAAATACTACTAAAAATTCCTTATAGGGTGGCTGCATTTTTTCAGCACAAAATTTTCTGAGTAGGCTAGGTCTCGCTTCCCATTATACACTTGGTGAGTATACTATCCAACACTCAGTGCCGCAACTGTTCCAAGGAAGGGTTCAAGAGCAAATTTTGGACATTGCAAAGAGCCCCCAGCCCAGACCAAACAAAGGTATGTTTGTCCCTTTTGGGTCCCCTGCCTGGTAAATCTTAGGCCTCCGGATCCGGGCGCCATGCACCCTTTGCACGTCCACCCCTAATTATTGTGACACTTTATACCGCTTGGAGGATAATTGATAGTGTTTTCCAGAAAACTACTAGCTTGGGGAGGACGGGGAGCAGCAACTATCGGGATCATTCAGAGGTGTCTCTCCCTGTTCCCCTTAAGGACACATTCATCCCAGTTGGCTTTCTTGTATAGCTCAGTTTAGTAATTGAGACGTCTGTAAATGTTGCAAAGGCATTCATTCCTATTTTTACCCACACAAGAAACAGTTTTGCAACATTTAGGGCAAAGAAATTTTTTTTTTTTACAGGTCTCCAAAAATAATGAGCGGAAAATTTTTATGACTTCGCTTACCTTTCGAAACAAACGAGATCTACCAACAATAGACAGAAACATCTATCCATTGTGCAAAGCTTGCGATACTGACGATAGTTTGGCAAAGCCAATCGAAAATAAGAGCTTGATATGAACAGAAAGGGAAAATGTAGGCCTGGATAAAATTGTGTGTCAACCCAGCAAAAAAATGAAAATAAACGCCACCTGCCCGCATGTTGCTTTTGAGTGATAAACTCTTGTAAAACAAGGTTGTTTTTTTTTGCCCTTACTTGGACCATGTAAATGTTGCCAAAGCTAGTTCGTGCAGGATGTTTGACATTAGACAGAAGGTATGTCCTATTAAAGAAACTACTTTTGGTTCTTCTGGGAATACCAAAACCTGCTTGTAAATACTATGAGTGAAATGGATTTTATTGGCTGAAAATGCTGCGCATCTCCTGATGGACAACTTCTTGCAATCACATTGGAGCTTCCATGCAGGCGACATACTCAAAACTGGGATTCAAATACTATCCCCAAGGCGGGGACCGGGGGGGGGGGGGGGAAGGCAATAAAATCCTACATTAGTGGCAAGTCACCATCATGCTGAGCAACCACTGATGGTTGTTTTATAGCTAACACTGAGCCCCCTCCCCCTCCCATGGATCAGTTAACTTGTAAAGAAACTACCAACTCCGTTTTATACAACATAGGATATGGAACCACAAAACTACCACTTTTTACACCATCATTTTGTTGGTAGAGGGAGATACAGGTTACTATGATGAAATTATTTTGGGGCTTTGGAGGTCACACGTTTATTGAACCATGTTTATTTTCTATTTTTGACGTTCAACCCAGCTGCTCAGCATGGCTGCCGTGATATGTAAATAACTTTAATGGGAAGATATTCGATCTAACTCTCATTCCTTATCGTGGACTATAGTCAAGTCAATCAGCTGATACAAGTTGGATGTGCCAGTCAGCAGGGAGTTAAGCAATATAGAGCAAGGCCACACACACTTCAAAGTGCATCCATATTACAAGATGAACGTCATTTGTGACGCTCCTGTTCTTTGTTACAAAGAATGCTAAGTTCCGGAAATGTTATACAAATTATGACCAAGCTAGTTTATTATTTTTGAGATTATGGAATGATAAGAGTTTTTGATGTTAAAAAGGTTCTAACTAGAGTTGTGAAAGTTAAGCTACATTAAAACCGCGTCCCCATAGTCTGTAATGAAAAAAAAAAGGCAAACAATATAAACCTTATCAAAGAAAATGCACACCACATAAAGTAATTTAGCAGACTATCTAGCTCAATGGTGCACCCAAGAAATTTATTTGGGGGTAGGAGGGGGGGGGGGCAAGATAATGCGGGGAAACAAAACTACAATTTAAAATGGTTCGATCCTGGTTTGATACAATGGTGGTTCGATCCTGGTGAAGGAAGTGTATATGTATGGGGTTTTTCTCCAGTTGTTTCCCCGCTCGTTGCACGAGGGTTTTTTCTTCCGAGTACTCCGGTTTCCTCCCTCAGACGGCAAAAAACAACTGAAATAATGGTGGCAACTTCCACTTAACATCTGCCACTTGGGGCTTAAAAAGCTCTAAGCTTACTGGCTAAACACCTTTTATTTTATCTTGGTCTCTCAATATGTCATGGTGGTGGCTCAAGAGAGGAGGTAGGGTGGGAACAATGCTCTCGAATGTCAATTCAGTAGCAGTCGTCACTTGGCCAGTAGACCACAGAAAGCACTCGCCATTTTACAATTTCTACTCGCCAAATACCAAATACAAAAGTATGCTTCTGCACATGATGGCTACTCTGTTTATATTTTTAATTACTTCAGTGGTTTTTGCTTTTTGTTTGATACGTTTTAACCTTCACTTGAAAACGATTCTTAGCTAGGAACCGAAACGTTGTGATTTCGTCTTTCACTTGTACTTAATGGCAGCTCCGTTTACATTTTTATATTTTTGTTAAATACCAAATACATCTTGCACAATTTCTCCACTTTAGGTATTTATGAAATTGTATAATTTTCTTCAAACCCAGTATTTATGCAGAAAAAGCTGTTCTATAGCACTTGTAAATGTGAGCATAACGCCGCAAACCGTTCGTCTCTAACTTATACGGTTCCCGAGATATCCATCTTTGAGTGGCTTGTCTATTGCTAGTATTGCTAGTCGCCGATTTGGCGAGTAAGGCTAAATTACAAGTCTCCAACCGACATTGGAGAGGGTTGGGTGGGAACAGGTAGTGTGTATTTCCTAGTTAGGCTATAGAAACTAATTTTGACCAGTTGGCCGCGGTGAATTTGGCTTCTATCAGCCGTTTCGGAAATAAACACTACCAGTAAATTTGCATTTACAGTAGACCTCATCACTGAGGTGGCGGGCACCACATGACGGGTTCCGTAGGGTTGTGAGCTGGGTCACTTTTGGAGAAAGAACTCCAAAGAAAATTATGCGCTAAGGATTTCTGCTGATGGGGAAGGGTGTTCCTATGGTGTTGAAGTACAAAGGCTCAGAACATACAGATCAGAAGAAAAAAAAATAATAGTTACCAGGAAGAAGGCAGTCAGGAGTCGTGCGTCTTCTGTCTAATCCAAGATGTCGAGTCATTGCTGGGATGTTGAAGGAGGACCATCGGTGTTGAGCGAGCTTGATGATGATGAATGGTGAGGTTGAGTGGTAGTCTTGACGTAGTGAACGGTACAATCGATGTTGGTTTAAAAATTTGTAAATTTTTTTTTGAAAATCCACAGCTATAGAAAGGAGGACCCACGTTGTGGATGAAACTGATGTGTACAGATGGAAGAGAAGAAGTCAATTAAAAATTTACTCGTTCCCAAAAAGGGTGGGGACAAGTAATTTTCGTGTTCATTCGGATGGCCAAAGGACTGTGTGACAGGACAGAAGAGTCAATGGCAGCCTTCAACGATGAGGAGAGGAGTACCCATTCCGACGGAAGTAAAGTTAAGTAGGGGTGAACTGTTGCAGTTTAAGGGCAAGTGGTGAAGGTGCCGGAATGGATGCACTGAAGGAGAGCATACAGGTTTTGGCGCCGGATAACTTCATTTTCGCATGACAGAGTAAGACATCCGCGTTGTCAAATTGCCAGAGCTGGCGTGCTACATACTTATCTGAAGACATTACCTAGTTGGCTCTGAGCCATTCTTTTGTAACAGAGTTATGGCGGAGGTGATCAAAAGGGGAAAATGCACGGACGCTGTGTTCACCAGGACTCATGGGAGGACAATTTGAAGCTGGGTTCAGTGGAAGAGCCGGTTCCTGGTTAAGAACACTGGGGGCGGAAGCATCCTGCCCGATAAGAGGTGGTGGAGCATCCAATGTTTTGTGAGCTGGCAAGTTGGTGCTGTCTTGCGAATTGGTGGCTGAGGACGATGCAGCTTGAAAGGCTCCCTTGCAGCTGATGGGTGGGGTCTTCTACCTAGCGTTCTCGCTTGTGGGACTGGGGACATCTTGCGCATGTGGACGTCTGCTAAGTGCAGCTTTGTGCGCAATTTGGATAAGCTAACAGTCAGATTTGCCACGTTGAGCTTCAGGGATGAGTGATGACGCTAGTTCTTTGGCCTTTTTAACTTTGAATTAAGGTGGAAGAAGTGAGAAGTGACAGGGGCTGTGTTTTTTTCTAGACGTTTTAGGCCACCAGTCGAAAGATGTAGCTTTTTCTTCAGAATTGAACGTACGAACTTCGGGTTGCTGTAGTCAGGAGTGGATTTGAGAGACTTGGTTGGAGATGAATCATTGTGATAATCCAAAGGTTGAGGCGGAAGGTATCTTGGGCCGTACGGCAACGGAATTGGAGGGTGTTGGTTCGCTGTTTGGAAGTGAAGCCACAGAAGTTGACAACGAAGCCGTAGGCGGAATGATTGGAACCATGGTGGAAGGGGTAGCAGAAGAAACCCACGAAAGAAGCCGGCAAGGGGGGGGGGGGGGGGTTGTCGCGGCTTGGAAAAAGAGGTCGAGGGTCGTTTAGTTGACTTCGTCATGGTGGGACTTTAGACAGAGGTGCTGAGGGTTCCGACGTGGATACAGCAGAAGCTTCAAGAGCAACGTCAAAAGATGTAGAACAAGTTTGAACTGGCACAACAGGATGGGATTGGAATAGCTGACTTGTTTAAGGGTGTGGCGGCTGAGGAGAAGGAGAACGAACAAGTCGAACAAGAGGTCGACCGTGAACTTGAAGCATGAGTGGGGACGGGGCCGCTTTCGTGGGTGTTGAGGGTACGAGAGGATTTGTGGATGACGAAAGAGCTTGGAGGCGTTTGTGTTTCTTTTTCTTTTCATTTGTTTCCCCCTTTGGAGAAATTCTTGTTTTTCTGCATGATGAATGGCCAATCCTTTTCCGGGACAATGCCTGCCACTGTCTTCAGAAGATCGGAGAGTGGGAGGTCAGATAGATCGTCGTCGTCGCCGCGAAGGCTTTCATCGAAATGAGAGCTACGAGAGTTTTCGTCTTGATCAGAGTCACTGGCTGACGAAGATGGCATTTTCACAGGAACGATGGCGATGATTAGACGCAGAACAATGGTGGCGCACCTCATTAAATGCTGAGGCAGAATCTAGTTCACTGTTGTTGTTGGTGATGAGAGGCCGAGACTGATGGGAGCAAAAAGCAAGATGGCGTTTCCTTATTACAGCTCTTAAGGATATACGATTTCTTGGCTACGTAATAATCTACACATTACATTTAGATTTGTATGAAGAAATATACTGCAGGCACTGATAGAACAAAGTTTAATCACATGATATTTCGTAGAGCAGCCTCAAGACTGTAGCTGTTTTATTGTAATCCCTACATAATGTGTGCACCGTATCGGTCAAGAGTGGAATGACTGAGGGCATGACTGTGCGACGAACTAAAAGCATGCTGTCGGCTCTTGTGAGGGGCATGCATGGCCTATGGGTGATGGGGGCCAGAAGTAGAGATGCCACTGGTATCTGTTGTGTTGGTGATGCACAAGGGAGCGGCAGAGAGTTTTGGCTGTTTGATTCGCTGCAGTATTTTTACTTTCGTTTCACTTTTCTTCTCTCCATTCCATCCCCAAGTGAGCCCCCATCAGTGAGGGAAGCTAGATATCGTTATTACAGAGTGCGCTGGATGTATAAGAAGCGACAGGCGTCAATGCAATGGGCAAGTTGAAGGCATGTCGTGAAGGCGGAAAGCGAGGAGCAGGTCTCGGTGCATTGTGCGACTAGTTTTGACTTGAGTCCAAGAAGCGGAGCGCTGGGGCAGTGGGGCAACTTGCTCGGTAAAAACGTATGTGGGGACTGTTCGATTGTGTATTGTGAGATGGCCGGAGATAAGTGAGGCTAATTTCCCATGAAAGATTGGATTCCGGGTTCAGGCAATGGGCGGCAAAGGGTAACCCCCCGCAAAACCTAATCAGACTTCTCAGTTTGAAAGTGTAGCCATTTGTCCTAAATTGGTTTGAGCGGTTGCCTAGGAGGGTAGTGAGTGTGGTTGATGAGCATGACTGTGAATGAAAAGTCTGTTGCCGTGAGACGTCAACAGTGAGATCCTTGAAGCCAAGAAACGCGACATATGCGCCGCGTCTCGCAACATATCCCCCACTAGCGTTCTGGCTTCATGAACGGAGTGAGGACCTTCTTCCTCCTTAATGGGTTGCCTGACTCTCCTTTGAGTCAGACACTTCTTGTTGAGAGTAGCACAATCCCAACAGTTCCACCTTCTCTTGGTGGTGTTGTCTGCTTAGCGGTTTTGTAAATATGTCCGCCATATTCATCTTGGTGGGAATGTACTCTACTTGTACCTCCCACGTTGTAATTAACGTAATTGAACGTAACGTAAGCGATTTCTACAAAGGGAATAGAGCTCGTAGGGAAAATGATGGAAATGGCTTGGAATTTCGAATTTGTATTCGGAGCGCCAATGTTTGTTTACGCGAGCCGCTATCTTGATTTTTAACGCTATTCGAGAAGTTGAGCGTCAACAGCCAGTTTCGTTTTTTCAAGACGACCGAAACGCAGATAAAATGTTGTTGAAGATTATTCACTATTAATTTTGAAGAGAAATAATACGTTATTATTTTGCCAAAAGGTGATAATAAGTGAAATCAACGTTTTTATTTTGGCAGACGCCAAGCATTGGGAAAACCCGAAAACGGAAGCAAGAAAAAATGGCAGGACACACAGAAGTAAACAACACTCGTGCTTTCAGAATAGAGAGGTTCAATGGGCAAAATTACTTCGATTGGTCCTGCTCAAAGGAGCTGTTACTTAAGGAAAAAGGCTTATGGAAGTATGCTAGTGGTACAGCTACTAAACCTGCAGCTGGGGATGCAAATTTGCCGAAGTATGAAAAAGAAAATACGAAATGTTTGCGAGTGCTCTTCATCACGTTGCAGCAGTCAATACAGCGGAACTACAGAGACGTAGTGGAACAGAAAAAGTTGTGGGATGACCTGAAAGCAAAGTATACAGCTGTCACACGGATGAGAAAGATTACTGCATTTAATGACCTAATTAGTTGTAAGATGATGAGTAACGTAAGACTGTCCGACTATTTGATTAGAATGAGAGATCTAGTTAGGGTGGCCAAGATGACACAGTGTCCTACAATATCCGACGAGTTTGTCACGTTATTGATGTTGTGTGGTTTGCCAGTTGAATATAATGACGTTCTTAGAGCAATCCCGACTACATAGAAAATTTCTTGTTAGAAGACGAGCGCAGGTCTTCGATATGGGATCGCCTGAGTGTAGTGGACGACGGGGAGAAGGGCACATTAGTTGTGAAACAAAAGAAGAATAAGAAGAACGATATTCAGAGAGCGGCAAGGGACAAGTCAAGTGTCAAGTGTTACGCCTGTAACAAAATAGGCCATTATGCTCGCAGCGAAACAACAGAAGCTAGTCAAGCGACAGTGAGTCATCGCAAGACAAGAGGTCGGACAAACGCAACTCGAACCTGTGATTCAGGATTTCGAAGGTAGCAATGCAGTCATCGAAGAAACATCATAAGGACGAAAACGAGTGGATTACTGACTCGGGAGCCTCGGTGGTGATGGCAAATGACAAGAATCATTTCACCACTAATTACAAGGTCATGAGAAATAAGTATGCATTGACAGCCGATGATACCCCTGCACAGGTCACGGGAGTAGGGACTGTACTGATGGAGATAGAAGGAAAAATCCTTTAATCTCCAAAGGTCTACCACGTACCAAGCATCAAGACGAATGTAATATCCGTGGGGATACTACAAAAGGCAAAATATCTCTTGTCCTTCCCAGAAAACAAATGCACTGTACAGCCTAGTAGCGGTGTGGAGATATTGAGTATACGTAGAAGCAGAGATAATCTGTACCCATTGCGGGGTGTTACAGTTGTGACTGAAAAAATAGCACACAAGTCTTTTGTGAAGTCCCAAAAACGCATTTCGAGGAGAACAGCTGCAAGGGCAGTGGGGGAATCGTCGCAATGACAACTAAATCATGAGTCAATAGTGGGGGGAGATAACAGCATAGTGAAACACGAAAAATACTGCGCATCAAGGACTCTAATGAGCTGATTGATCCAGCCACAGAGATTCTAGAGAAGTAGCCTACGCAGCCGAAGAAGACATGGACATGAAGAGTCGTGCCATTCTGAAAGTTTTTTTCGATAATGAGGTTCACTATGCGGTGTTATTGACTCGTGAAGAAAGTGAAAATGGTACAACGAAAGTACAGAAAGTACTCAATATCACGCTAGCGGTTGATGTTCCTGAACTGACCAGTTTCAACGAGGCAATGTCTGGGGAGCAATCCGAGCAGTGGAAGACGGCCGCACAGGAAGAATTGAGTCTCTTATCGAGAAAGGAGTATGGACCTTGAAGGATCTTCCACCGGGCAGGAAAGCCATTGGGTATAGGTGGATTTTTAAAGTGAAACCGACAATAGAAGGACTTGTCGACCGCTACAAAGCGAGACTCGTCGCGCACTGGTTTTCACAGAAGTTTTTGCCAGGAATCACCAGGAATTTTGCCGAGTGAGGGTTAATATT
>JAHWFP010231406.1:0-17186 GCA_023313725.1 Lithobius niger
TTGCATTTCATAAAATCCATCGCCAACATACGTCCACCACGTGCTGTGAGACACGACAAGACGCAATGCCTTACCCCTCGTCCACGCGACCAACGAGCCAGCTTGGAATGAGTGGATAGGTGGACGAGCCGTTGTCATGTAAATTGGCGGTAGCCAGGTGAGCACGAACCGATTGTGAACATGTAGAGGTACAGACAATCTCAACATGAAAACATACTGCCGCCACATAATCATCACACGCCAAGGTACGCACTATCATGATTAGGCGCTGCTTTGTATAAAAAGATCCTGCAACGTTGACTTGGGCTTATTAGTAAAGGCTACCGCCTTTACTGTAAGGTTTGACCTCAGTTTCCCGTCTTAAAGCTGAAATTACGATGTTTAATTTCTCCGCCGTCTTTCAACATATCCCAGTGAAATTTGGTATGTGAGCGTTGTGGGACTTGGCCAACACGTTTACCAACTTTTATTAATTTCCAGTTTGTCGTATTGGAGATTTGGGCTTAAGCTGGAATCGTGATTTTTTATTTTTGTCTTATGTGGTGAGGAAGGGCTTCTTTAGACACGTGTATACAACGGTCTCTACAGATTAAACCATTTGTCGTAGAACGCTGGTACTTGGCTCATTTGAAAGATCTACTTCCGGAGATGAGCCCTTTATAGAAATAGAAATTGCAATTGGTTGTCCCGTTCCGGAGTACGGGGCCCTGAACGATCCGTTTTATTGTTTTGCATTGTTTTTATGCAACAATGCCAATCAGCCAACGCCAGACACAAGGCTTAGACTGAAGATAAAAAAGGGTAAAGGGTTTAACGAGCGTTAACCACTCCTGGTCATCTGCCCGAAGCCCTAAGGCCCTATGTCTGCAACAGCCAGCTTCCCAAATAGACTGAAGATAAGGCAAATGCTAACAATGCTGGTGAACCAACAATTCACCCGCACGTGAGAGGAAACATTATCCTTATTACGTATGTATGTATGTATGTATGTATGTGTGTATGTATGTATGTAGTAATGATTTCACCTCCCTCTCCCGTGGTAAAACTAAAATGTCCGTTGCTCATTTCGCTTGCCGTTCTGTATTACAAATAACGGACAAAGTCGTTGATAGAGAGTTGAGGACAAACCAACTTCCAGAAAGAAAGACTTGCACTGAATGAACGAGCGAAGTGAGCAAAATTCAGTGCATTTGCAACGAGTACAGAAAACCAACTTGGTATGTCAAAGTATCACTAATGAGAAAAACAAAAACGTACTCGTTTGATGTTTAAGGTAAGGACTAACTGATCCGAAGTCAAAACAGCAAAGTAACACAAACTTTCGTGTAAGGTTTCACATACCGCAGTGTTCCTGTACTGTTTAGTCCACGTGAAACCTTACTGCTGCATTCAACCATTATAGACACGTAAATAAAATTAAAACCATATCCCAACTTTCAAAATTATTTTAAGAGTAATGTAGTGTATAATATAGGCTACACACTCGCCTACTTTAGGGGCTAAATTTTTCAGCATTATTCTAGTTAAGTCTCCTTCTTTCCATCCATCTTATTGATACATACACCACTTTTCAAGATTTCATATTCAAGACATCAGGACTGGTATTTCATTTTTATTTTCAACGACATTTACAGGTTTTCAAGGAGTTACATGAACCCTGAATTACTTAATCTAGGTCTATACTAAGTACATTCAGTCTGTGGTTTTAACGATTTTTCGCGATATCGTTTAGCCAAGTAGAATGAACCAATCTGACCTATCATGTTCTAAAGTAAAAGTTATACAAACATGTGAATACAGCAGTAAGGTTTCACGTGGAATAAACAGTACAGGAACACTGCGGTATGTGAACCTTTACAGGTAAGTTTATTTGTTTTACTTGCTGTTTTGACTTCGGATCAGTTAAACCTTACCTTAAACATCAAAGAGCTCGTTTTTGTTTTCTAATTAGGTCTTTGTTCAACCGATTCTTGAGTAGGCCAGCCAGGTGTGATCACCACACCTTATTAAGAACATTACACGATTCTGTTCAAAGGACATATACAAAATTTATCCCTGGGTTCAAAAACATTCCCTGTGGTGAACGTCTTCTTTGCCTTGGACTTGAGTCTCTGGCGTTGCACCGACTTAGAGCTAATTTCTGCTTAACGTATATCATTATACACAACTCAACTAATAACGACAGATCAGTCCTTTTCACCATTAGGGGCAATGATTATACTAGAGGACACCCATGGAAACTAGCTATGAATACTTAGCTAGCTATGAACTCACTTAGCTATGAATACTCAGCTTAGCTACCTATGAACTCACTGCCCTTAGAAGTTGTGGCTTCAAAATCACTAGTAAGCTTTAAATCCCAACTGGCCAAAGTAAATCTAAACATGTTTTCAAAGCTACATTATTAAATGAAGTTTTATAAGTTATAAACCCTATGACCATAGCCTCAGAAAATTTTTATTGATCATGGTAGCTATTAGCGGACACCAGTAGTTTGCAATCATTGCAAGAAATTTTATTAGTATTATTATTATTATTATCTTTAGTAAGATTGACTATTGGTTTTGGCCAAGCTTTAAACTACGATGCATTAATTTATCATTTTTTAAGAAACATTGACAATGATGCCCGGCTTCCTCACCCCCCACATGTCCCTCACGTTTGGTGATGCCATCAGGGACCATTGTGTCCCTGTTAGGTCTAACCTTAGTGGTAAGGCATTCGTGACCCCAACCTAATACCATCAACCTTTCCTCTACAGCCGAGCCATCATCTTCGTTTTAAACTTTTAAACTGTTAAACTTTTGTAATTTATAATTTTTTCGTTTTAACATCGTATGGCAGTCAGTGACCACCAGGTCCTTGCCATTCGGGGTTGTTTTTGCAACAAACCTACATTATTATTATAAGAACAGAATGAATGAATGCAGAAATGCTCAACGTAGGACTGGCCCTAACTATGAGGCTGGGGAACAAAACTTGGTTTGCAGTGGTGATTTTTCAGGGAAAAGGCTGACAGGAAACCCATTTCAAGGTTACAGTGTCATTAAGCCACCAAAAGGCAACATACCCACTTACACTAGACATGGAGACGAAAAATCACAGGCAGAGTTTCTCGATGCACTGCTGAAATACGGCATCGTGGTGAATCTGCCGGAGAGTTATATAATGAAAACCATCATTCCACTCGCTCTACAAGGTGATGTGATGGATGAGGTTTCTGGGTCCTTTTTGAACACGTACATGTCTGGATGTAATTTGGAATTCATTGGTCCAAATTATGATGGGGATTTGCAGCATTTATTCGAAAAAGAGAAACAAGCTTGCGAAGAACCTTTTTCGAGTTACACTCAGGCAATGTGTAGAAACTGCTAATGGCTGGATGCGCCTGATTCAGAAGTAATTCGGCACAACATGGCCAACAAGTACGCAGACTTCAAACAGCATCTCTAGGGATGCAAGTTTTAGTGAGGGAAGGTTCGTAGGCGAGTAAATTTCTTTTACAACAGCGAATTTACAAACAACCAGCTAACTCATCCCTCTCTGCAGTGCTGTGAGCCAATGCTTTGTGCCAGTCAGACAACCAGCATGGGGCTAACACCTACGTTCAAAGAGAAGGTAAAACCTGTGAATATAGCCGCACTCACCCGAGAGTGTACCAACCCAACAAGTACACGGTACGCTTCTGGTCCAAAAATCGCAAATGTGCAGAAAGCTACTACAGCAAAGGAGACAAAACAACAGGCCACTAGGGACAGAAAACCCTATGATGGAAATTATTGGTTTTGTCCAGAGCAGGGACATTAGGTCTCACCAGTTTTCCAAAAAGCCAAAAAAAGGTCGAGGCTTATTAATCTGGTTAAACCAAGTTGCGACCAAGAATTGCGCAGGTTGGCATGCTAAGGCAGGACTTTGGAAAGGCACGTTAAATTGTGTTTTTGCACCGAATGTTCAGTTTTTTAGCGGCCTGGGCGAGGAAACTAAGTTTGACTCTGTTCCTTTAATGAATGTTACATTGGCAGGAGTACCTTTCTTAGCGTTAATCGATGCCAAAGCCAGTTTCAGGATCGTTTCCGATGCTACTGCCCACGCTTTGCAAGCGAAAGGCATAAAGTGGCACAGAGATTGCAGCATTTCCTTCATCTTGGCAGCTGAAAATATCTATGGTGACGGGCACATGCGAGCAATGATCAGGGGGCCCGTTGGTTACTCAACTCAGCAAACGTTTCTTATTCTTGAAAATGCTACAGAGAGTGTAATTTTAGGCAAGGATTTCTTGGGTCGGGCTGGCCTCATACCACACATCCAGGAAGGTGGCTGGCATATAGATTCAGAGGAACAAAATACTGTTCCATTTGCAAAGGTTGGTCAGATTAAAACTGAACAACTTGCACAACTGGATGTAGACGTTGAGTGTGAGCAGCATGCTAAGGAGGAAGGGAGAAAACCAACAGGTGCACTGTTCTAATACACAATGCAGTGCTGAGATGGTGTCTACATAAATTCAAACATATGTTGGCTTCTAAACAAGGCAGTACAAATCTCTACCAACACAAGACAGACGTCAAGCCAAGCAGATTCCTAATACATTTGCTTCATCGCTCTGTCAACAAGGAAACCAGAGCAATCATTAAAGCCCAGATGTTTCAGTGGATCAGGGATGATGTCACAGAATGCTCTGTGTCCTGCTGGGGAGCTGTACCGTACTTGCCCTAAAAAAGGGTGAGCCAGGGACCAAAAGGTTCTATCTTCACTACCATCTTGTCAACTCCAACCAGCCAACCAGCAATGACATGTAAGTATATTCCGTCCTAGACAAGGTGAAGTGGTGTACAATTCTCGACATAAAATCAGGCTTCATACAAATTGGAATGGAAGAAGGAAGCAAGAAGTACACCTGTTTTCACATTGGAATGTAGGGTTGTGGCAGTTAAAAAACATGCCATATGGGATGTGAAACGTATCAGCATCCTTTGCATGGCTTATGGACATGGCATTTGGCAGTGTGCTT
This sequence comes from Lithobius niger, assembly GCA_023313725.1. NCBI lineage: Eukaryota > Metazoa > Arthropoda > Chilopoda > Lithobiomorpha > Lithobiidae > Lithobius > Lithobius niger. Next base: position 5,012 of record JAHWFP010231406.1, read on the forward strand.
TATATCACATTATGATTTGAGTGAGCAATTTGATGTGGACTGTTGACATTAAAGGCAGATATCCTATTGCCAGATGTCTGGGAAGCCAATAATGGGTTATTATTGCTCATCGATCTCATCCTGCAGTTCATCAACGAACACATTCTTCACCTCTTCCTTCTGCTACCCTTTTGGTGCAGGCATGTTGATGACGTTGTCATGGCACCACATCTTCACGACATGTCACCCATTCTCCACGTCATCAACACGTGGCACCTTGCACTCAAATTTAGAATGGAAGGCAAAGACGACAGAAATCTCCCATTCCTTAATGTGAAACTTCAAAGGAGAAAACACCGCATCACCTACACCCTATACCTTCAACCATCCCACACATGCAGGGCGATCCCATTCAAATCTAGCCACCCCCACTTCCAACTGTGTGCCTTGGTTGTCAACGAACTTTGCCGCATGGTGGTCCATTCCATACGGAAGTTAGCAAACACACCATGAGTTAGCAAAAACCAAGTTTTTGAAAATGGGATACATACTGAAACTCGTGAACACCGAAATGAAGAGATCTTGGCACAAAGCAAAAGCGCGTCAAGAAAATCCCCGAATCAAAAAAAAAAAAGGTCACCCTGAAAAACACAGCGGGACCACATGAAATGATTACTTACCTGTCAGGACAAAGAAAAAGTCTGCCAAGTTCTTAACAAAAATGGGGTCAAGCACTCTTTTCGATATCCGGCCAACTTGAAAACAACTGCTGCGACCTAGACATGAGCCCTAGTCAGAACCCGAGCAAGAATCCCCCTCCTCCTCCACTACCACCGCCCTCCTCTTCCGCCCTACGTCAGTATTACGAGATGTGAAGCAAGGCCAAGAAAGCCAGCCCCATTTCACTCACTGGTGCCGTCACCGCTGCCACGCCTCTCCTCCCCCCCCCCCCCCCAGTCCACTGAAGCCACTTTCGTTACCCAGGTTCCACCTTTCACACACAGAGGAGCGGCTTTAGAATGCCCTGCATTTCTTGCGATGCTGCCTATGTGGGACAGACCCGTAGGCAGCTATACCTGAGACTGTGAGAACACACTGATTCTGTCTCCGAGTTCGACCTCAGAAACAGCTTCGCCAAACACGCACATAAAACAAAGCATTCCATTGCATGAGAAAAGACGTCGATTCTGCTTCAAACTAATGCCCTCTGGGATGATCACCTCAGAGCATTGGAATCTATTGCCATCAAAAGATTCGAACTGAATGGAAAGCCTGAGACGAACATAGCCAGCCCAAGCCATGGTTTCGTCAACCAGCTGGTTAGGCCAGAGCTTGGCATCTCATTAAACAAAATATTAGGATATCCAGATGGAATGCACGTTGAAGATCAGTGGTACAAAAGACTAGCGCCTGTTTTCAAATGCTTAGCAGCAGACGTTTGTGATATGATGAAAACTTTTTTCGTTCTGATAATAATCAGATTTGTTGCTATGCACCAGCAACAGGACATGGAAGGGCCAGCGAGGACCACTTACGCCAGCCCCAATGGAAAGAAAAAAAGATGATCACCAGCAATACAAAATTCAAAATGTCTTACGCGCTTAACAAACAGTTCCCATTGGGTAGCCACTCTGCGCTTCTTCCTCCTGATGGTTCTGAAGAAGATGATAAGGGCTCACCGAAAATTCAAGTTCACTCTAAAGATTGACTCTGAAGTGTTCAACTGGGGTGGTAAGGTGTTGTTCGTTTTTTGCGATGTCTTTCAATTACCACTGTAACAAACGGTTAGCATTTTTTTCAAATTCTGGAAAAAATCTTAATTATGTAGAAACTAATGGGAAATGTTTAAAACACGCTACAAAACACCGTACAAAATAATTAGCTGTCGAACAATTTTGTTTATGTGAAAGATTTGAAATATGGCTTGTGGGGATCCCACGAGACCCCTATTTGCTGTTACATCAGCCGCTTTCGGAAGCAGCCATGTTCCAGCGAAACTCTGCTTGCCTTATGGAATCTTATGTAAAACCTATGTTCCACGTAGTGTGCGTGATGTAGCTGAAGGTACTTCATATTTTAAAGCATTTTTACCGAAATTAATATGCCACCGCACCATGCTAAATTCCATTCGTCACCACTGGGCGGCAATTTTGGAATTTTTTAAATAGTATGCTCATTATGGCCTAAATAAAACAAGTTGCCGAATGTATGAAAGATATCCTCAGATTAGAATTTTTCTGAACCCACTTTTTCGAACATTGGCCCTTGTTTTGTGGCTAATATTTGGCTCAGTTTGCGTGCTAGTATGGAAATAAAAATTCATTACGCAACCCCCTGCCATGATCAGGCTACCGTCGTTGAGAGCCATAACAAGGTCATAAAAAATACGCTACATTGTTTATCTACTTCTCACAGCGATTGGGATCTTCATCTACAGGAATTTACATTTGCTATGCAGTGTTCTGTGTCACCGAGTCAATTCACCCCAAGTGAGTTGAACGTCGGACGAAATCCGATTTTCTCCTGGGGTCTTCAGCTCTCCCAGCTAACAACCGCACCACACCCCAAAAAACCACGAGATTTAGTAGAGGTTCAGATGGAGATCATATAATGTTTTTTTTTTTTTAGATGCACAAATTGGCTAAACAGTCAATGAGTAAATCTAGGGCAAAGAAATAGGACTACTATGACAAACGATGTAAACTGCTAACCCTAAAGGTGGGCGATTATGGTGTAAGCTGTACCAAGAATTTGAGCTGTACACATGCACTCAGCAATACGGTGCGAGGGATTGCATCCTCTCTTGCACCAAAATTTGCTGGGGCCCACGTTATTTCAGTCTAAAGATCCAAAAATACGTGCATGTTTAGTGGTGTTAAAACGGGAAAAGAAACTAGTCCCCTTAACGGCGGTGTTTTTAAACCATTTATTTTTCCAGCAAACTCACCTCCAGAAAAGGTAGACAAGCCATAAAGTGACACGGTAATTCCTAGGACGCAGTTTACCATATATCGTCCTACGTTTCAGATAGGCTAACTAATAGCCTCACCTTGTTATGATATTTTAATATATCCTAGTGTTATCTATTGCCTAATAGGGCAGCGTCAAGTGACGTCATGTTGCCTACGAGATAGCATCTGGAGGGCATAACTACAAGGGGCACTAGATTAAAATGTAACGGAAAACAACGGCATTTCTAGTCAAAACAGTGCTTTGAGAGCGGCTTTCTTAGGCTTAAAAAAAGTTGTTTTCTCCAACAACAAAAATTACGCGTTGTAGGCTTAAGAAATCCAGTCTAATAGCATTGGCTTCAGTAAGACGCCCTTCTTTTTTTCCCTCCAGTGCCCCTTGCAGCTAACCCAGTTACTGGCTCCACCATAGAGTTATACACAATACTACTACGTTATGTCACTGCTTTATAGAGGGTGCTCTTAAGCAGCCTTATAGCCTGCCTTATAGCCTTATAGGAGGGAGGGGGAGGGGGGAAGGGGGAGGATGTAGAGGGGAGGGGGAGGGGGTGAAGGGCGTCCTCCATTGAGAATAAACATTTACTTCCATAACACAAATCAGCAGGGGTTCAAAGAGGGAGCAGAGATGGGGATATTCAGACCACACAATAGGGGAAACCGGGGCCCACTACAGTGTTACGCTCAGGTATGCGGGAACCAGCTAGCCGGCGTATGTTACGCCGGGGGTACAGCTAGTATATTTTACTACACAGCTTGGTTGTAATAGAAGCTGAGCTAGTTGCCCGAAGATTGATTTTGTCGGTGATCGGAAAGTTCCTACCAATTAGTGCCTGCCAAGGTAGTGTGAGCGAACATCAACCTTATAGCCTTATAGCCTGTCTGTATTGGTTTCGCCTAGTCACATGACTGGTCACATGGTATGCTAATAGACCAAAGTAATAAAAGAGCATGTTGCCTCTTTTCCAGTGTAGCATTTCACCCAACTCCTAACTTGCGAGTTCTCTTTACTTGCCATAAGGGCAAGGCAACTTAGTGTTAAGTTCTTAAACACTACACTATTATTTCTTGCACGATTAATTATTTTTATTATATTAATTCCCTGACCACGGTTTCCATACCGCAGCTAGCCAGATTACATAAAATGTTCGAAATTTTCTCGATTAATGGATTCACTGTCGTGTAAACCTTTACCGGAGTTATTTCCATGGTTACTAAGATGGTTCACGCCAAGGATCATTTGTTCTGTCCAAGAAAAAGAAAACGAAAAAAAAAGAGGAAGAAATTCGATTTTTAATAAGTTGTGCAATTTGGATTTTGTGGAATTAATGCAAGGGTAAACTGTTATAAATTATTTAAAGACGGAAATTGATTGCGAATGCAATTTTAAGTGTCGCTGTTAAATATTTATGCCGAATTATACAACCTGGCATTGTAGGCTTTAAAGGAGATGTGGAATGCTACACATAAAGGAGCACGTGTTAGGAATATCCACTCAAAACCAAAGCTGGTATAAGAGAGGATGCCAAGTTTCCAAAAACTAGTATTGGCGGGTCGGCCGCCAATAATAAACTTATTAACGTTTCTACTTGGCGCATTGCCCTATCCTTTAAGTTCTTTGATCTTGTCTGCATTTTCCCCAGGCCTCTAAATTTCCCGGGCCCGGTACAAATGTTCTCCTTCCCTCCCCCCCCCTCCCTCCTGTAGCTGGTTCTGAATTTAACATTTCGATTCCGGCTGTTGTGACTGGGAACAGGTTGATTGGGAGCCACCATGGAATATTTTTAAAAATTTAAATATCTATATGTATAATACGCTTAGGTTGGGCAAGCAAATTCATCATTATTATGCTCTACAATGAAAGAGGGTGTAGAGGGGGAGGGGAGGGGGGGGGAAGGGGGAGGGTGTAGAGGGGAGGGGGAGGGGGTGGAGGGCGTCCTCCATTGAAAATAAACATTTACTTCCATAACACAAATTAGCAGGGGTTCAAAGAGGGAGCAGAGATGGGGATACTCACACCACACAATAGGTGAAACCGGGGCCCACTACAGTGTTACGCTCAGGTATGCGGGAACCAGCTATCAGGCGTATGTTACGCCGGGGGTACAGCTAGTATATTTTACTACACAGCTTGATGGTAATCGAAGCTGAGCTAGTTGCCCGAAGATTGATTTTGTCGGTGATCGGAAAGTTCCTACCAATTAGTGCCTGCCAAGCTATAGTGTGAGCGAACATCAACCTTCTTCATCTACTCAGGGATTTATTCGGGCGTATTATACGGACATGATCGGATGTTTTCCCATCCCCTGGTTTGTGCTTTCCCTCGTTACATGTCTATCCCCTTCAAAAACGCCCATCATGGTTCAAAACTGAACCGGTTCATCTCTACGAGTAGTTTACTTTGGATGAAAAAGTGCTCCATGCAAATTCATTAAAGCAAAGCGGACAAGCCAAATCATATGTGATGGCATTCCTAAGAGTGGCCGTACACCAAAGTCGACAAAACTTCGTTGCAAGACGAAACGTCGCGGGACGTCGCATCTGGTGGAGAGACCCCCGTCACACGAAACTAGAAGGAGCTTCGCTTTGTTTTCGTGAGACGCCTAAAGACATCTCGCGACAACGTCGCACCCGGTGTGTGGCACTCAGCTCATTCCTATGGAGACGTCTGCAGCAAGCTGAGACGGGTTTCGATAAAATGTCCTGTCGTGCGACGTTTTGTCGATTTTGGTGTGCTTCCACCCTAAGACAGGTTACAACAGAATGTCTTGTCGCGAGACCAAATGTCTAATTTAAAGACGTGATCAAGTCTATACTATGCTGAGAAGCGGGAGGGAGAAAAAGTACTTTAGGCTGTCGCGGCAACCTGATTAAAAAAACTTAAATCTTGGACTATTATCCACCAACTAAAACCGCATTTCGGGTGACTTCGAGATGCGTTTGAAACCCCGGATCTATGGAGAGGATGGCGTCTTCTACGTTGTCCAAATAAGGATTAAATAAGCCATACATTTAGGGTGCATGATAGCGTTTACGTATGTGTGCGCTTATAGTGAAAGGGCGGATGGGGCATGGTAGCTTGCTGCATAGGACGGCTGTCTCATGTACAAGAGCAGGGAGCTTGCATTATACGTAGCTTTGATAGGGTGACCCCACTCGGTGAACGCGTTTGAGCTATAGCACAGCTATTTCTCGTGGTAAAGTATACGCGAGCTAGATTCAGTTAGTGACGTTTTTGCTCCCAAACCAATCCTCGAAGCAGACGACGCTTGGTTTTTCGAAACCAACAAAATGGTTTGTTTTAACTAGCCAGTAGTTTTTAACGAAATTAATGAATAATTATGAAATATCTGATCGCTCAATCTTTGCTGAACGTTAAATTACACATTATTAAAACAAAATGAAAAATTCTTATCAGATCACCCGAGACGAGAGTAGCTGACGTCGTTGCGTTGAAACCAAAACAATGGCATGCGTTTACGATGATCACTTGTGACGGTGCTCTCCTCCTGATAACAAACATTGCGATTTTCAGTCGCATTGTCGATTGTGCTGGTAGGTTATTGCACTTTAAAACAATTTAAGCAATTGGAGCGGTCCGGCTTATGTTTGCTGATGCGTACTCGTTCGTTTGTTAGTCCAATTTTGTGTGAATTCATCGGAATAATCAAAGCCAATGAGATGCAAGAATCGGTAAAATGGCGCGAAAATGGGAGCAGAAACGTCAGACGCGTTTGAAGTATGCAAAGCAGCTTCCAAAATCTCGCACGGTTTCTTGCGGTACAGCGTAATAGTAAGTGGGTCTACCCTATCAAAGCTACATGTAATGCAAGCTCCCTGTACAAGAGGTCCCTGGTTCGAGCGTTATCTCAGCCAGCCCTGGCAATTTCAGGAAGAGTAGAGCCCTGTGATGCTTCGTGCCCATGTAGACTGGCATGTAAAAGATCCTAGGAATTACCTAGCAAAATATTGTCCCTCTCTCCTTCTGGTGCCATTGGTTTCGGCTGGGATTGCTACAAACCTCCAAGGCTAAGGAATTGTCAGAAAAGAGGACCAGACATCGTTACTTGGGTAAATGGCAACTGACAGTGTCCCTATTTTTCCCTCTGCGAGAATTTATTTTCTCCTTCCAACGCACAGTCGTACAGGGAAGCATCGCCTTCCAACGCACAGTAGTACAGGGAAGCATCGCCTTCCAACGCACAGTAGTACAGGGCAGCATCTCCTTCCAACGCACAGTCGTACAGGGCAGCATCTCCTTCCAACGCACAGTCGTACAGGGAAGCAATGGGCTACCGTTAGCCGACCTCCCGTGAAATGCTGCCGTTGTCGTTTGTGAAATCCCCAGCTTAGAGGTTGAGTAGGGTGCTAACGTGAGATTGAGTAAATGGAAGCTGTTTTAATGGCTAAGCTAAGACCGTGCTAGCTTATGAAAAGAGCCTTGTAGGGAAAGACGTCAAAACATACATTTTCTCCTAGATTTGTGTTCTTGAAGTGTTTTTTCTGCAGTCATTCTCCTTTGGATTTTCTTTCCTCTATTTGTGCTCTGAATACGTTTTTTATTCTCACAGATTTATTATCTTTGGAATTTCTTACCTAGGGTTTGTTTTAGCCGTTTAGAGTTTAAAGGAATATCTATGTTCGCTTGTTTCACAACATTTAGTAACTGCTTGGATTACTAACTTTTGTTGTAATTTCCGTTCATAACGGCTTAGAAACCTATTTTTTTCTTTGTATGTGTACCACTATACAGCATGCCACGCTATACAAATACAGAAACATGCGGAGATGCTTATTTTTTTTATGGAGAGTGTAATCGTAATGCACGTGCAGCAGCCAGGGAATACCAAAGACGGTTTCCGGACTGAGGTTGTTCTACACCTACACATAAATCTATTTTACGTTTAGTGGCAATGGGAAATGGGTAGTCTTGCTAGGTCACGTGCAGGGCGACCAGTGAATGCAGGAACAGAGTGGGTGATGCTGAAGTTCTAGCGTTCTTCATTGCCCGTCTACACAGTATCACACGAGATGCTGCAGCACAATACGGATTAAGTCACTCACGAGTAGTTGCTGTACTCCACAACCACAAGTACCATCCATACCACGTACATTTCCAGCAGGGACTACACGTAAGGAACAACCTAAGGCGTTCCGACTATTGCAGTGAAGTACTTATTCGGCTTCGAGACGATCCACAGTTCACTTTCAATGTGTTGTAGTCGGATGAAGCCAGGTTTACTCATGATGGCGTTATAAATCGTTACAATGTTCATTACTGGGCTGATGAAAATCTTCATTGGACGAGAGATACGCACCATCAGGTGCAGTGGTCTACGAATGTATGGTGTGGCACCTACGGGAACCGACTAGTGGGCCCATTTTTCTATCACGGCATAGTGAATGGTCGCTGTTATCTGAACCTTTTCTGGAAACGTCACTGCCCGACTTACTTGATGATTTACCTTTGTGAGAACTAAATACAATTTTGTATCAGTATGATGACGCTCCTCCTCACAGAACGGCAGTCGTAGGGGAATGGAGAGTTAACACCTTTGGACAAACGATGTATTGGTTATGGTGGGATGGTTCCATAGCCGGTTATGTCGCCCGATCTGACATCACGAGACTTCTTGTGAGGGTACATCAAATCCGTAGGATCGACCCGACAGTATAGTGGTTTTGAGAGAGAGGATCACCCTTGCGTGTCGGATCGTTGATGTTCAGACGTTGGAAGCTAAGCGCAACAACGTCGTGAATCGTCTGCAGGCTTTCATTGTTGCGGAGGGAGTACAAATGGAGTAAACGTTGCACCGATTCCTGCCGATCAATGGTTCAATGATTCTTAAAGGGACACAAGGCCTTCTGGCTTTTATGTGTGATTCATTCCATTTTATGATTTGGAGGATGGAACGTTTGTTCATTGTTTATTTCTCGCAGCCAAAGCAGACTCCAGACGTTTTTCAGGAAGGGACAAGTTTTCCCTACCTACCACATTGGAATTGGTTACAATTCTTGTTCTTTACAAACAATGAAAAATGGAAGCAAATAATTCCTTCATAGCATTTAGTTCACTTCGTATCAGTGGTGATCCCAGCATCTCAATTTGAGGGAGGGGGAGGGCCAAATATAAAATAAGTTTGTTCCCCTCCCCCCAGAATAAAATGGTCCAACCCTAACAACGCCAGCACTTCAAGGGAGGTCAACTAGCGGTAGCGCGTTGCTTCCCTGCATGACTGTGCGGTGGAAGGCGATGCTTCCCTGCACTACGGAGTGTTTGGATGGAATGGCATTCAGGGGCCGATCGTAGCCATTTTACATACGTCATGGGTACTGCAAATCTGGTCCGATTTCGTTCTGTGTTTTGCATTGGTAATGTCTCTTTATTCCCTACATTTTATTAATTTGTAGTCATGGTTTGTGATGCATATTTAAGAAGTTAGCAGTTGAATGACCTTGATAACACTTGACAAGGTCATCCATTTCTTGTCCAATCAATGGCACCTCTTGGCCTCATCACACCACCAGGATCTCATAACATATCGTTCAGTATCAAGCTGTGTCACAACTTAACTGATCACCCTGTATATACAGCGCCCAGACGGGTGCCCGCTGTTCCATCTTGCGGTAATTATACAAGCCGTAGAGAAAGAAGCGTTTAACATCGGTGTTGTACGGACAGCAGAATTTATAAATTCTTGGCAACAGTGACACATCTGGGTGGGGTGTAGTTATTGAGTAGAAATGTGAGGTTGATGGCGTGAGGACGCAGGGAATAGACCATCGACTTTAAGGTTAAGACTCAATTCCATTTTTTCCTTACTGCGTAGCTAGGGAACTACTAACAGAGTTGCACATATTAAGCATCAGCCCGAACTTTCCAACTTTTTCTGATCCTAGTAGACCAGAGGTTTGACTTGTTAAGTCTGAACCCCAACACCCCAACTGACGATTGAGTCAATTCTCCCAGCTTTCTGCGCGCGTTTGAACAATAGACTCATCCCCAGGAATTACGTCACGTAATGCGCCGTGTACAGAGAGGTTCTACCTGTTTTTGAACAGTTGTCCTTGCTCAGTACATGGCTGCTGGCGCTCGGCCAATCACCGTGTTGGCGGCAATTGGACGGGTGGCTAATAGTTTTCTTTTTTTTCCCCACGGACAAACCCGATCCGAATCGTCTGTACGGATCTGTAAGACGTGGTCCGGCCTACGCTTGAGATTTATATAGACGATTCGAATCTGGTTGTCCGTGTAAAAAAAAAATATTAGCTGCCCTTCCAATTGCTGCCAACACTGTAATTGGCAGAGCACCAGCAGCCATGCACTGAGCAAGGACAACTGTTCAAAAACAGTTAGAACTATAGTACAATAGACTCATCCCCAGGAATTACGTCACGTAATGCGCCATGTGCAGAGAGGTTCTAACTGTTTTTGAACAGTTGCCCTTGCTCTGTGCATGGCTGCTGGCGACGCCAATTACCATATTGGCGGCAATTGGACGGGCGTCTAATAGTTTTTTTTTACACGGACCATCCAGATTCGAATCGTCTGTACGGATCTCGGGCGTAGGCCGGACCACGTCTTTGGTCGGACAAGTTTTTGGTTGCGGGTAGCTGCAGCGAGCGAGCCACGTAATTTAGAAAAAAAAAATTATTAAAATCATAATTTTCTTCGGATCTGGAACGTCCGTTTAAAAAAAAAAAGTTAAATGCGGACGGGGGCGTAGCAGCTCACGTAATGGCAAGGTGCACTGCGAAGTATTGACGTTGCGCCTTGAATTACTTGTGACAGCCGTTACAATATCAGCGAAATCAAGTTATTGACAAACGTAATTTGTAACCCTATTTTGGTAAGGTGGCATGACCTACCGCAAGTCAAAAATAACATGAGTATTTTTTTCCGAGGGGTGCGATGACCCCCTTAACCGCCCCCGCCCTCCTCGGTGGCCCTATGCGTTCGCAACGCGCTTGCATGTTCCTAGAAATCGTCTTCTTTATTGTACAAATATCGGTGAAGCGCGCGTGTGCGGGCGGGCAGGGCAGGCGGAGAGAGAGAGAGGTAGATTTACTTGGCTCGTGTTGTAGGTAGGTAGGTAGGTCGGTCTTTGCTTGCTTTGCTGGTTCGGTTAATCGATTTCCCTCTGCTTTTCCTCCCGCTGTTAGCGTTCTTGGCATTTCGATCACTCGGGTTCGTTGTGGTACCTTCGACGGTTGTTCTCTCTCTCGTCGATGCAACTGGTGTTCTCCTGAGCTCAACCGGTGAACGCTGGAAATGCTCTCCCCGGACAAAGTGAACGTTTTCCGCCAACTAACCCCGATGGTCGCTTACTGTCCGACGAGAGTGCGACGGGTCGTGGGTTTGCATCATCTTGCCCCTTGCCACAGATATGACGGGTTGCAGCTGGATGAATGCTATAGTTCATACACGCGCGAGTGGCTGGAATTGGAAGACTAGATTACGGCACGACCATGCAGGACGCAAATGTAAGTAATGTCAAGAATTTATAGGGGGTCTGGGTAATTATATTATGTGCGTTTCGCTTTATTTTATGTTTAGTTGATTTTGCGTCTTATGCGGGAAAACATGCAACAAAGCTGTGGGTTAGATTGGAAACCGTATTGGCTGCCTGACGGTTTCAGAACTCCCACGTGATTTCGTTTTTCTGTAGAACTTAAAGGTACATTCCTCTTGGTTGGCTTACTGTGTGGCTCAGTTTTGCAACATTACTTCAGACGCGTTTTAATGTTGCAAAGGCATTCACTTCCCTATTTTTCGCCTCGTGAGAAACGGTGTTTGCTACTTTGACTCTAACCTATGTAAGTGTTTCAAGAGCTATTTCGCGCAGGATGTTCGAATATAGTGGGGAAGGTATGTGCTTTTAAGTTATGAAAGCAGTTATGAAAGTTCAAATACCACCGTATGTACTGAATTCAACTGGTTTGTTCGGTTCCTTTAATTATGTGTCTTGTCTCTGAAAAAGCAAAAAAGTTGCTGAAAAAAGTAAAGTTTCTTTTTTAGTATTATTGTGCATGTGGGTTTACTCAGAATACAGCTCAGATTTTTTTTTCATCTCACAATTAATTCCGGTGCTCTTCTGTAATATTCCGTTACAGTTATCCGTTTTAAACATTCTAGCAGGAATGGAGGACCACACCCACCTCCCACTCTCCCGCTTCCAGTCCAAATGGCTAAACAGGTTTGGGTTCAGGATGTGTCATTCAACCATCGA
>JAHWFP010231412.1:0-11127 GCA_023313725.1 Lithobius niger
TGGGTACGCATAAAATGACCAGCTCTATTTACTGCAAAACTACTCCCACGAGTAGTAACAACTTGTAGTAACGAGTAGTTACTGGGAGGTTTTGTGGATAATACCCAACAACCGTTTAAACAGGGCTATCCTTTATCTCCCAGGGGTAGACCGACAAATTTTTATAAAGAAAAATGTTTCGTGAAAACTTAAAGAGGAGATAGCCAGGGACCACTAAACTCCCGTAGAATGATCCTAATGAACATTAAAACGTGTCGTATAATCTCTGTAAATATCCTTCCACACAAGAAGGCGTTGATAGTGACAGGGAGAATAACACTGGCACTTAAAATTTAGGTGTAAGGTCCGAATTGGGAAAGCTGACAGTTTCTTTGAGTGAGGTTGTCCTGACAACGTACCTCTTAACCAAAAAAAAACAATTTAATAATACAAAAAGGTTGCAGAGCAAACTTTGGCTTCACCACTTGTTTAGCTTTTAATAATAAAAACTCAACGATTTGTTTTTAGTTTAAACAAAATACCTTCTCAGGGTATCTGCATTTGTATGACACTTCCCAGGTTTGTACTTGACCTCATAGTCATAGTCTTGAAGATTTAAGACAGTAAAGCAGTAAACACTATTTTTATGTTTAGGTTAGGTGGTCCTAGATGGAGCCACGTCTGTAGCGGCCTACCACTCACTACAGTTTAACACTTATGAAGAAAATTATTTGTTTAGGTTTTCAAGTAAAAAAACTCAACATGGAGAAAAATTACACGTTTAGCCTACTTAGGTTAGTCTTGGTGGTTTACACAAGATTGCAAAAAAAAAAACTATTTAGGAAAAAAAACTACACTAGTTTTTAGTTTGGAGTCCTACTTAAAGGTTTTACTTACTCCCTTACTGATAAAGACATTATTTACTATGGTTAGGTTAGATTTGTAACCTTAGCTCTAACGAAAAACAATTATCTAGTTCAAAGAGCCATAACTGTGATGATCAATCACAAATTTCCACCCTTTACTTAAGACAAGAGTTTAACTTTAAAACATCGGGTCCTAATTTTTAAGGATGTACACAAAAAAAAAAACGTCATTTACGTTTTATTGGTTAAACCAAACTGTTGCTAAGTTAGGTTAAAGCATGGCAATTTTATTTCTCCAAACTCTGGGAAAAAATCAAAATGGCACTTGAAAGAAGCAAGTTTAGGGCTTACTTTTGATTTAACAGACACACAGTTTACTGCTAGGTTGTCCTCAGATTTAACTCTTCTAAGTTTATCTCTATTAGGCTGACAAAGCTTGCTAAATGAGCGGTTACGCAGTTCAATCCACTCATTGAATCTTGGCGCTAATTTATTAGGTCTGACGGAGCCAGTTGGCTCATTATGGGTACTGCAAGTACTCTTATCGGACTTTCCATCTATACTTGGATGGTCAGTCGGCCTATCGCCGGCTGTCTGCACTTTTGGGGGAGGGACGTTTTTAACGGCCTCTTTTGTGCCCGACTTGACTGCCTCGGCTGAAGGGCGGGGCGACTTGGACGGCGCCAGAAGGTCTACTGCCTGGTTTGGCTTGACCAATCTCGCTGGCCGGCTGCCCGACTCCATGCAGGAGCGGGGGCGGTGTTTACGGGAACGCTTTTTCGCCGGGGTTTGGCAGTGGTCAGCAGCGCTCGGGCTGGGGGGGGGGAGGAGCTACGGGACGAGCGGGGCTACAATTGCGGGCGTCGTTTACATTTCTTTTAGGCTGTCGTAATTCGTCTAGTTTAGACAGGGCGTTTACGCCCAAAACTATTTGGAAAACAGAGTGGGAAGCCTCCGAAACACATGCAACAACATGCAATTTTAAACCTCCATTTAATTTCAAAATTAAATCCACTTGTTCTAACTCTACCACCGTGTCGCTCATTACGGTTTTGCACTGAGCTGTTTGTTTTAGTCTAGCCCAAGTTTTGGCGAGTTTTCGACTAACGAGATTTATACTGCTCCCGGAATCGCGTAGGCATAACACTTTATTCCTACCTATCCTGGCTTTAAAAGTGCTAGGTTTTAACACAGTTAAGGCATCTGAGCCCACTCGAAAACATGCATTAGCAAATTGAGTTTTGACATACTCGGGACATCGATTACGGAGGTGCGAGGACGAACCGCATTTATAGCACGTTCTAACGTTAGTTTGACTAGGGTTAGAAGCTACACTATCACTAATATCAGCGTTAGCATCTGGGCTAGTTGCGCTGTCACTGTTAGCCCCAACCGGGTTAGCTAACGAGTTACGGTTTCGATTACCGTTACGTGGATTAGACGAAGCTTTAGGAGCTTGGCTGGCTGGCTGTGCGCTAGTTTGCACCTTACCAGTTTTGACTGCAACATCAATGTTGATTTGCTTATTACGAGTTGTGTAGTCGTCACACAATTTGGCTGCTTCTTGTAGCGTTCCAGATCTAATCCGGTCCGGCAACCATTTTCTCAGGCCCACTGGGCATGACTTATAAAATTGCTCTAATAAAATTAAATTAGACAACTTGTGGAAATCGCCGTTTACACCGGCGAGTGGCAACCATCGGGAAAACAAAGTCTCGAGCTCAAAAGCATGCTCGTGAAATAATTGGTCTTGTTCTTTTTCAAGACTGCGAAATGCCGATTGGACGGACTCTTTGGTCTGTACGAACCTTTCAAGTAATTTTATTTTAACCTGATCGTAATCGTGCATAGTAGCTGTGCTCATTTGATCGCACACCTTTACTAAAATTTCGCCTAACACAGGTTGTAAACCTACGACCCACTCACTTTTTGGAATACGTTGAGTTTCCATTGTACCTTCAAAGATTTTTAAAAATGAATTGATTTCCGATTTAGGACCCAATTATTTAATAATCTAACGGCATCGGAAATTTTTCCGGGCCGTGGACCTGAATTTACATTTGGCAAAACCTGCACTGGATTGGTACCGTCTGCGTTTCGTAATCTAGCTAATTCTATTTGTCTATTAGCAAGTTCTAACTCGTGCTCGAGTTTCCTAATGGCCAGCGCCGTAGCGGCATCGCTAGTCTGGGCGGCGGTGTCTCTCAGCATTAATTCGTGAGCCCGTGCCTTATCGGCGTCGGCTAGTTTTAAAGCTTCAAGTTTCAACTGTTCCGTTTTAAGGAAAATTTCGTTCTCCTTGAGAGCGATTTCTTTTTTGGCCAAAATGGCAGAATCACGTTTATCTATGGCACTGAGCAGTTCGTTTGACAGCTCATCCAACGTGAGTTTATCATCGTTAAATGCTATTTTTAAAACATCTACGGACTCGTGTCTGGTTTCACACACCATTAAACCCAAATTCAAACAAGCTTTCTTTAAGTCTTTGTAGTGAATATGATCGATTAACGCTTCTAAATCTTCCATGTTGAAAGTTAGGTTAGTTCAAATTTTAAAGAAAAAAAAACGTTCTAGTTTTAAAACTTTACAGTTAAAATTGCAGCCGCAAAATAACTCTCTTAAAAGTTAAAAAGTTAAAAACGAAACGCAGTTTGAACCGACTCCTTAGTTTGGACAAACCTGTCAAGCAATTTAAGTTTGACAACATCGTAATCTTGCATTTCTGCATTTCTGCACTTTAATTAAAACTTCTCCCATTACGGGTATTAAACCTGTACTCCACTGATTTCTAGGTATGTTTTGGGTTGTCATAGTTCTTTCAAAATTTTTTAAAAAACTATTTATCTCCGTTTTAGGAGTCCAAGGGGTCACCAACCTTACAACATCAGAAATTTTCCCGTGTCTAGGGACGGGAGCTACTGGACTTGGGGGAGCGTTGTTAGCTCCTGCTGGAGCGTTAACGTTAATACTAACAGCATTTAGCCTAGCTAATTCGAGCTGTAGTTTAAGTTTTTCTAATTCTTGAGCATTATTTTTCTCAGTAAGAGCAGCTTCTTGAGCTTTAAGAACGGCATCACGATCCTTAATCAAGGCTGCTTGGTCTTGCATGGCTAATTCATGAGTACGACGTCGGTCGGCCTCAGTTAATTCAAGATCACGCCTTTTTTTCGCTGTTAGCGATTTCCAAGGCTTTTAGTCTTAACTCTTCTGATTTTAAGGCTAATTCTTTTTCTCTACTTGCCAGTTCCTGCTTTTGCAGTATAAAGGCTTCACGTTTCTCGATAGCCGGAGCTAGTTCATCGTATAGATCTTGTAATTCGAAACGATGTTCGTCTAACGCATTTTGTAATACGATCACAGTTTCTTGTCGAGTTTCTGTGACAGTTAAGCCTAATTTAGTACAGGCTTTCTTTAAATCCTTATATTGGATATCTTTGATAATGTCGTCTAAGTTTAGGTCCGACATTTTGAGGTTTAACGCTAACGATTTCAAAATACAGCTTGTATAAGTGAAATTTACAAATTAAAAGCAGCCGCGATTAATTTACGTTAAAAAGGGCAAAGTGAGTTTAAAACTAAAACGACTTTCCCAACTCCAGTAAGAAATACATAAAATATACCTTTAAGACCTTCCTAGCTTTGGTGTATGAACAACTAAACCATTTAAAAAAATGCATCTAATTATAACACTAGGCTTGGCGGCCTACAGCATATCTCGTGTACACTCACCCAAATACTCAATCGCTGAGCGGTCAGTCTAGTCCTGGTCCAATCCTCCACCACTGATTGAAGAAGGCTTGCACAAAATAATCCAAGTAGAACGTCTACTTCACTGGCTGCGGCAACGGAGCTCCTGCTCCCGGCACGGCACGGGCGGATCCTCCTCACCGGCGGCGGTCTGATGCTTGCATCTAAACGGCAGGGGGCAGTTTTCCTCTCTCGGTAAAGCTGCGGCTTTCACCTCTCGGCTCCCGGGTCGGTTGCGGACGCTGGGGCGGGGAATGTACTGTTTTTGACTTCAGTACGGACGTCGGATGGTGTGACTATTTTGACTGAGTCACGGGCATCTTTTTCGGGCAACTATTTGGGCTGAGTTGCGGACATCTGGTTGAAGGGTTTTTCAACGGCAATGACGGTACGGTAGCATGGCAGGGGGGAAACGCTTGTTGAGAACAGCACCTGTTGATCCCACCGCTGCCACCAAATTGTAACGGCGGATGCTACGACGGCTGAGGTGCTTGTAACATCCCCGACATCAGGTAGACTTCGGTCTTGATTAAAATAATACTTTCGGTGATTTGTTGGTTTATCAAAGCACAGTCGTGGCTACGGCCCGATGTAGGGAACGGAGCGAAAATATCCTATCAATTTATGTAGGCTAACAAGTATTAAATTACACGGTACGCGCTGCCACCATGGTGGAGTGACATTAATTGCAGCAACCCTGAGTTAAGAATAAAAGGGGATTTACGTAATATTTTAACTCTACAATTAATAACTGGGTAAAAACAACTGACGTTTAAAACGCTTGGTTTTATTTATAGACAGTAAGAATAAAAAGCACTTTACAATTTATCACGAGTTTTTACACTGAAAGCTTTTCAAAATAAAGCACAACGAATTTACATTTATAAATTCAACAAACGAACTTTGGCGTTTAAGAAAACAGTTACCTTTCACATCAAGAAAGTTCACTCAGGTATTTTTCAACCTCCTAGAGTAAAAGCAGCCGCAAGTTACAATAGGCCTACAGTATGTTGTTTGCGCACAAACTCAACTAAAACTTCCAGTTAAATCTGAACTAGATCGGCTCAACGGGAGCACTAGCAATTTAAGCAGGACTTTCACTTAAATTAAATTATTTAAAATAAGTAAGATAGACATGGTGCTTTAGGGAGGGAACCACCCTGACGTTTTATGATTAACTAAGTTCAGAAACTGCCGATGCACGAAGTTAAAACATAAAAATTCAAACTAGAGGTTAATTTAAAATTTGAACTAGTAATTTAGGTTTAGGGGCCTAAAGTAAAACTTTCAACTATAAACTACGCGAAAATACGAACCACAACCACCGTGCCCGGCATGGCAACTATCGGACGGCATCGTTCCGGTCCCGATCGGCGTGACCACCTCCTAGTCTGAGATCTGTGAGCTGTGCTGGCTTTGGGTTTGCAGGGCTGGTGGTATATATGGGTGAGGGTGGGAGCGGACGTCTGCGATGACTGCACGGTTTGGCGGCAATCGAGGCAGGCAGGCTTGGGAGAGGGAAATTTGTTCGAGTCCCAAAATGAGCTGTACTACGTGAGGGCTTTAAAGGGAAGTGTAACGATCTGAATTGGCCTTTAAAAGGTAGAGACAGGTGGGTTGGCGCTGATTGGCTGGAGCTTAGGAGCTCTGAGTGGCTGGATCTAGGACCGTTGGAGCCGCTGAGGGTTTAGAGTTCTGGAAGGGTTTGGTGAATTGATGGAAACGCAACAGTCCAAACTACGATGTTACACATCGCAATTATTGAAGGAGGGGGGGGGGGGGGGCGAAGTGTTTGCACAGAATAGTAATTTATTGGCTGTAGAAAACAGATCTTATTGCTGGATGGTTTTAATAGAAGGAATATTCAGCTATAAATGCATTGGGATTTGTGGGTGGTCACCCTCGGCGATTTTCGTATCCATATTTACAAACAAAAACAAAAGGTGGCGTCCGGTAAATTTGCCGTAAAAATCTTTTTAAGCCGAGCACCATGGTTGCGTTCAAGGGGCAAGTAAAAATAGTAAAAGAGTATATAATTAATGTAGTGAAAGAATGCTAAAACGCATTTAAGGTGGGGCTTTATCTTTGCAGTGGCAGAACTTAGATATCATGGAAATTTTTCATAAAAATTGTGAGCGCTACAAATCAAAATAAAAAATATCACATTTGACAAGTTCACATACTATTTAGGAGGTTAAGTACCTTTGCAAAGGAAGCTCCTCCTATTCTATAACTAATCTAAAATAGGTCGGCTTTATGCCTATAAAAATCAAAAAGAAATCATTACAAATGTACAAATTGTTTGGAGTTACGATGACCGGAAGTGTGTGCGTCGCGGCACATTTTGGTGACTTTTTCTTAAGCTTGTAGCTGGAGAACCAGAAGGAAATGTTGAGTTCTGTTTTCGCAGAATGGAAGAATAAAGTTGTGGCTATTAAGAATTTCTATGATGGGTCAATTCGGATGGTAACTCCTGGAGATACAGTGGTTTGAAGTTGGAGGTCGGACAAGTCAAGGGCGGGGGGCGCCAAGACTTGAGAAAAAAAAACTAGAGTTCGTGAAAACGATTTTTCCCGGAGGTTTTTTTGACAGCTGGAGTCCCGGTATCCTCTCCAAAAGGGTTTTGGCCAAAAAGCCCTTACAATCCCCCATGCTGGGACAGTGTCCATGCTGTGTTGAATAACGTAAAAAGTCGTCATTAACACCGATTAACCTCCAGCTGAAACTCCACGTGCACCAGGGAAACCGGGGGCGTTACAAGCACCTAAGCTGTCATAGCGTCCGCCGTTACAACGGTTTGATCTTCGTGGAAGGTTGCTTTGATTAAACGCTCGGATCGACTTTATATGTAGGTGCGGCTTCTATAATTTAAGGGGTTGACTTGTCAACAGCAACTCTAGGAGGTTTAATGCCTAGCGTATACACTTAGAAAAATAACTGTAAAACAGGTCTACTATTACTAGACAGCCGAGGCTGTTCGTAATTTAGAGGGCTCTTTTGCGAAATCCCCTTGTGCCTAAGAAAACCACTGTTTCTATTTGTTTCTATTTGAAATTGTTTTTATTTGAACTAATCCAAGTTCTAGTGTCGAATTTAATGTAAATTCCCCCAGTTATTTATGAACTAATTCAGTTGTAAATTTACCAAATGTAAATGTAAAGTGCGATATATATTTTTGACATGTTTGTTTAAAAATAAAGCCAGGAGTTAAAAACCCAGTTGGTTTATTCGTCCGTCGTTCGCTAGGAGTTAGTATTTAGGACAATTCTCTTCAAATATAACTTAGCTAGCCTAATATTTTCCCACCTTGGTGGCAGCGTTACCACTTATTATTACAGTTAACCTACAATATTGGGACATGAGTAGCTCCATTCCCTACGCCGGGACTGTAGCTGTTGTGCTTGTTTGAACCAAAAAGTACCCGAAAGTAATAGTAAGATCTAGTTACACCAGGCGATCGGCGATGTTACAAGCACCTACTCCGTCGTAGCATCCGCCGTTACAATGGTGGGAAGCTAACGGGACAAAAGAAAGGGTAATAACTAAAGAGTAAAGAATTTGACCATTCTACTTTGAGTGATAGAAATATCGAGTAAAAAATGACGCTCAACTCAAAAAATGTCAATACTCATCACCTCAGTATTGCGAATTTTCGATAGGCATTACCCAAAAATAAATGTTTTCAGTCCTATCTTTGTCAGGCGGCAAGAAACGTGTGAACTACTGTCTACATAATTGTATGCACTCTTTTAGATAGATCGAATTCAATCGAGAACGATTCAAACTTGACACATCCTAAATACAGATGGCCACAGACGCGTCAAGTTTGAATCCTACTCGATTGAATTCGATCCATCTAGAAGAGTGCATACAATTATGTAGACTATAGTTCACACGTGTCTTGCTGCCTGACGAAGGTAGGAGGACTGAAAATATTTATTTTCGGGTAATGCCTATCGAAAATTCGCAATATGAGTATTGACATTTTTTGAGTTTAAGTGTCATTTGTTTATTCGATATAACTAAAGAGTATGTGGGGAAACAATCAGGGATGATCATGACGATTTATAACACGAATTAGGACACTTTATTATCGCCCCACAATCCTATCAAAGTTAACTGTGTCAAAAATCGTCTGGAAAAATTCACCTAACACAAGTATAGCAACAATTTTATAAATTGTTCAAAAAAGAAAATACCACCACTCATACGAAAAACCAAACACAAGTGAACCACCAAATAACAATTTTCACCACAAAGTGGACAAAAAAAGAACCGTGTTTTCACCAAAACAAGGGCTCTCCCTTTTGCAAGCCACCCAAAATCGACGCAAAACTGAAACACGCTGTTGTAAACTCAAAACTCAAATCGGGACATCAGCGTCAACAGTAAAGAAAAAATTTTGTAAAGACAAATTTTTTTTTGAGTAGAATGGATAAATCAAGAGGTACTGCCCTAAAACCGGGCAATAGCGCCCCCATTATGTCAGTGTACTTCATGGAATAGGGAAGAGGAACGTTAAGTTGTAGTGATTTGGCTTAGTTTTTTTTTTTGGGGGGGGGGGGGGGGAGTGAGTGAGTTTTAGTTTTCTAGCGTAGAGGTCCCGGGTACAACACTGCATATCCTTTGGAGAGGGAGCGTATTAGTTTAAACTAAAATAAAAATAATAAACATGGTACTTAACAATTAACCATGGTCAAGTTATACCAAAGCACGTTTCAGTTTGCGAAAGTATTTGTTGACATTTATTTGGGATGATGAGCTGGAGTGCTCTGAAGATTTACAATGAAATTCGTAAGTAACAACAATATTGATAGTCATGGCTAGTTTAACAAAATGAAGAACAATTAACTGAACTCAGGTTAGGGGAACATTAAACATTAAAACGGTTTGGAGTTCCGTCGTCAGTATCTGAGGCAATAATGGCGGATGCGTGAAAATACGGAGATTCATGCAGTGAAGCCAATTCGCGGCAGTATTTCAGAACATGGGCCAGCAACCAAGCCGGAAACTACTGCATACGAGACAGCTACATTTAGGCGGAATAGCCCAACATTACGTAGTGAATGCTGGCGTAATATTGATAATGACCTTGTACTATCAGAGGTTATTCAGTGGGTCAAACGAAGCAAATTATGTAGCGGCGACCTCGCTAAAACGAAGTGCCATTGGTACCATGGATATGGGAAAAATGAAGAGTTAGTGAAATGACTAACGCCTATCAATAACATTGACAAACCCAGGATTTCTATCGGCTCCTCGGAAATATTTAGACACACATCCTAGCTCGTAATAGAGCATCGATAATTACGATTATGAGAACCTCATTGCAACGTTCTTAAACCAGTTGATGGCCTAGGGTGTCAACAAACCAAACTATTGGCTATTATAAAATTGCAAGGCTAGGAGAATAGCAAGTTCTTTTACATTTTTGTAAGGCTGAATTATCCACTGAGAAGCTCCAACGTGCACAGGATGGCCATCTTCAGCAGAGTTGGAATTATGGAACGAAGAACAGCATACAGGTGGTTGCAATTACACCTTGGCAGGAATGACGATGGCAGTCACACCACGACAGATTTGTGACGTCGGAACCGCTGATAAGCTGCAGACGAGAATGACGTCAGCTACCTTCAGACGATGAGCCAGGAACACACGGGTATTTAACAGGGGAAGAGAATTAGCATAACGACATGTGACGTAATTAATAAATAACGCAAGAGTGTTAAATATGGCGTAATATTAAATTAAGGAAAATAAATTACTATGAAACAGTATGCGAGTGATCAGCTTCATAATTACCTGCTTCAAGGTAAAATAAACTGCGTCGAGCAGATATTTAATAAAATAAAATAAAGGAAGGTCATATGAGATACCAAACAAGCATCACCGAGATTGAAGTGAACCTCGAACTCTCAGGCAAAAGAGTTCAATTTGGAGAGTTCTACCCCTGTAGCGGCCGAAGCTACGACTGTAGAGGTGCTTGTAGCCTCGCCGACATCAAGATGGTTTTGACCTTTAACTTCTAGTTGTGGTGGCGGTTTTTACTTTTACGGAAAACAGCACACGTATGCTACTGGCCCAGTATGGGTAACAGAGAGTCATTTGTCCTAACTGTAGGCTAACTAGACAACATTGAAGGGGGGTATTCGCTGCCACCAGGTGGGTGTTTCTAAATGCAGCTCTAAGTTTAATTATTAAGTGGTTTTCTTAAGAACTACAACTTCTACATTTAGTCAAACTAGCAGAAAAACAGGCGTTTTACAAACTCGTAGGTTTATTAAAAGGCAAATAAATATAAACAATTACATTTAAAATCAACTAGTGTCAGAACAAGAAAGCTTTAAATAAAAAGCACGGCGATTTTTACAACAGGAAAAATCAACAAGAATTTACATGAAATTCAACTCAAACTTCACACAACTGGGTGAAGAGTAAAAACTACAATTTCGATTAGAAAATGTTTGTGGGACCTCGGGAACCCGTTATAACATGCAAACCGCGGGAATTACATGAAATAAATCTATTTGTTGCA